>WBNM01010089.1:0-15483 GCA_013399055.1 Ramphastos sulfuratus | reverse complement strand
CTGGTCTCAGATTTATGTAATGTCAGCTTGCATTGAAAAATACCAAGAAATGTTTGAACATGTGAGCCTCTCAAATCCAAAACTGTGGTAAGTGAGATAAAAACCCAGTACAAGTTCTAATTCATTTCAGAACTGTGGTGAGATAAAAACTCAACAGAAGTTCCAATTAATTTCAGAACCAATTGTTTTGTTCTGCTTTCAATTCTTATCCTATGCCAACTTTGTGATTTTTTGAAGCCATTCAGGGTGAAAAACTGAAAGTTTGGCAATAATTAAAAAAATGTCTTGCTTTCCTCTTTTTAAAAAAGTACATGTAGAAAGGCATCTAGCTGGATTTGGAGCTTCCTAACATGGCTGTCACTCTAAAAATGTCACCTCCCACAGTGTGTCAGTATGCCTAAAGGCAGAAAGAGACACACAGGAATATCTTAAAATGCCAATGTATGCTAACAGCTACCCACAAAATGAATATGAGGGGGCATCAGGTGAGGAGCATCCCCTCATACTTCCATCCATCACGGGGCAGAAGCAAGTGATGAGCTCTCTTATGGCCAGGTGGGAGGTTAATATCTACTATTGACACCCATGGTGGCTTTCCAACTTGCCACCCCAGCAGTGCTCCATTGAGGCTGTGAGGAGCAGGAATCAAATGCAAACTGGCATGGTAGTGTCAGTTCATTACCTGATGGCACAGATAGCAAGCTGAGTGGAAATCTAAGCACAGTTAACACATATCACTTAGTTTGTTTGGCTCTGGATGCTGCCTCACACTAGAAAGTAATCGGGCAAGTGGTTTAAGTGAATGCTCTGTTCTTGTTTTCTAACACATTGACAGATTTTTTGAGACAAGTTGCATCTCTGCAAATTACATCCTTGAGAAAAACCAGGTAGGTGCCTGGCTGCTGTCAATGTGCTGAGGGAGCAGATTGCTTGCCCTCCCTTGCCCTTCCAAAAATATCAGCTAGGAAGTTTAACTGCCTGTTAGTTTGGGGCTGAGAGTGCCAGACTCTTTGTTGTTGTTTCCAAGGTCAGCTCTAACTGACCTGGCTCTTGCTTCATTTAGTTGCTCACATTGTTTCCTTTTGACTCCCTGTCTGTGCTCTCATTGCTGGGATTTCTGCGTGTTTCAGCACTGTCCCTTGATTAAACTGATTCCTGCTTACTTCCTCCCTTCCTGCTTCCACCTTCTCCTCTCTCCCTCCTGGCTGCTCCCTTTCTTCAGGACTCATTACTCTGTGCCTTGTTTGTTATTTCTTCATCCTGAAATACAGCCCAGATCCCCAGATCTGCATCTTTCCAGCCCAGATGCTCACTGTGTGTTTTCCCAGACAGCTTTCAGGAGCAGCTGTTTCACACAGTGGCAGATGACTCCTGTGTGGTGAGGAGAGAGCTGCTGTATTGCAGCTTGAGGAACACAACTGGAGATGCTACCTCACCTGGCAGCAGCCTGTGGGTTGTATTTCAGCTGTGCAGAGGTGCTACAAGCCTACTTATGGACAGATTTGTGCCTGGCACAGCATTAGTTAGATGTCTCTTTGAGCCATAGGAAGACACTGGTGTGCACAGAGGCAAGGTGCAACTTACAGAGTCATAGACTCAAAGAATCAGTCAGGGTTGGAAGGGACCACAAGGATCACCTAGCTCCAACCCACCTGCCATGGGCAGGGACACCCTACCCTAGATCAGGCTGGCCACAGCCTCATCCAGCCTGGCCTTAAACACCTCCAAGGATGGGGCCTCAACCACCTCCCTGGGCAACCCATTCCAGGCTCTCACCACTCTCATGCTGAAGAACTTCCTCCTCGTGTCCAGTCTGAATCTCCTCACCTCCATTCCCCCTAGTCCTGTCACTTCCTGAGAGCCTAAAAAGTCCCTCCCCAGCTTTTTTGCAGGCCCCTTTCAGAAATGGAAGGCCACAATAAGGTCACCTGGGAGCCTCCTCTTCTCCAGACTGAACAGCCCCAACTCTTTCAACTTGATAGTGTAGAGCCAGCAGCTCTCCTACCTGTAGCTCCAGAGTGACAAAATATCACTTAGCAGATTTGTCTTGCTTCCAAAAGAGATGTTGGCTCTTGGATTTGTTGAAGCTACAATGCTGCTTGTCTGCTAGGGTAGGATCTGTACATACATTGGGTGACTGTCACCCTGCATGAAAGCTGCATGCTGTGAGAGCTACACACAGCTGTACTTGCCTTGACCTACGAGCCCCAAGGATGTTCATGGGGACTTTTGAGCAGTAGGGAAGTGAGCTCCGAAATTCCTCAGCCTGTGCCTGTATGGAAATGAATACTACTGAAAGTTAAATAACTGCATGTGTGTATGATGCAGGAGTAGGCTATGAGGTTTTCCAGTAAACAACAGAATCTGCTGGCAGTTTGCACTGGCACCACAGCAGAGAAGCTCTCTCTGGTGGCACTAATGGCAAAGCAACCAATAACTTTCCAATAACCAATAACTAACCAATAACTTTCTGGGAGAGAGGAAGTCTATTTTAGCTCATTAGAAAAATGTAAGTAATGAGAGGAGAACAGTCTACACTATCACTTTTAAAGACCCAGCATCAAAGTTCCTGGTTTGCATCTTCTGTCTCAGAGCAGAGCCAGGCATTACTCTCTGCTGCAGCTGTGTCACCTTCTTTGAATTTAGCCTCCACATGCTTTGCTGGAGGGAGATTTCCCCGTGACATCAGTTGCTTAGGTTTTCTCTCCCTCCTTTCCAAGCCAACAGCACACAGCCCAGTCTTTGCAGTGAGCAGAGGCAGTGCCAGCCAGCAGAGGCAAAGCCAACCTCAGAGCTGCATCCCAGACTCCCTCAACAAGAGAGTTTTGCCAGCTCCCAGTGTCCTCTGGGCAACATCTTCCACTACCAAATCCCTGGTGGAAAAAAATGATGGATGCCTGTAGATACTGCTGTTTGAAAGTGTCCAGGAGGCAAGTGGACATGGCCTTGCAGTAAGTACAATAAACTGTTAGCTGCAAACAGTACCTTGAAGGGCACAGTTTGGAAAGCCCTGCTGCAGAGGAAACCTGCATGCTTTCCAGATGCACCGTGGGATATTCTGCCCCTTCTCAGCTGAGGGAGATCCATGACTTTTTCCACAGTACAGGGCAGAGCAAAGACATTTGCCCACTGCTTTACTGACTGATGCTTTGCAAGTAGCTCGTTTGAGGAATAAAAATCTCACAGAGGGGGAAGCAGTCATGCAAACACCTGGCAGTGGAGGAGAAACACTTTTGAGAGCATGTAGGTCCTGGTAGATCCTGTTTCAAAGATTCTGAAGAGCAATGTCCAGGCTGTACAGCTGGGGCCAGGTTCCCTCCCGTGGCTGACAACTGCCACAGCAGGAACCAGCAGCTCTGCAATGCTGTGCAAAGCATGCAAGGGGCAGATGTCTCACATTAAAACAGTTTCTCCCAAGAATGGTATCAAAATTATGTTCCAGCTTTTACCAGTTAATGCCAGGGTCCTCCAAGAGAGTGTGGTAATTGCTGTACACAATAAGGGGATAGTCAGTTGGAACCCTTCTGACAGTAGACAGATTTCTGTAATGCTTCTCTTTACTAGGACCAGACTTGTTCTTGAGTGGGCTGTCACTGAAGCAAGGAGATTCTTCCTGTTTGTCTTATGCAAGGTAGAAAGCTCAGGTTCATGAGCAGAGGGCAGTGCAACACATTTTCATCCAGCCTGCAGTCTACAAATCCCATGTCTTTGTAGGCTCTGCACTCTGGCCATCCCAAACAGGTAACAGTGGACAGCTGTCTGCTGGCACTCAGTTACTGCAATAGGACATGAGCAGGCTCAGTGCTCCGTGGGTGAGTTACACTAGCTTGAATTATGCCATGGATACTGTGTGACCCCAGGTTTTTGGAACTGCTGCTGCATAAGCAGTCGATGCTGCTGAAGTGCTCACCAGTGCATGCCTCTATTGATGTTGTGCAGTCACAGGGCGTGCCAGGACCAGGCAGGAAGTCAGCACAATGCCTCAAGATACCTTATCAACTGTAAATGTGGCAGGAAGTCATTAAGAGTTCCTGAGCTGTTCCCTGGGAAAAGACTACCTCCAGGCTCCAGCAAAGTCAGGAGCCTTCTAGGGCTTAGGAATCAAAAGAAAAATCTGCTTTAATGTCAGCAGCTTCAGCAGAGAGTGCTCTGCTTCAGACAGGTCCTGTGCCCATGGGGTCAGAGTGGTGATGGGTGACAAGATCTGGGGGAGAAACGTGTGTCAAGTTGGGGCACATGTGCCAAGGGGCTCTTTGTAGCTCATTTACTCCAGGCAGACTCATCTGATGCTTTGCAAGGCTTTGGGTGCTGAGAGGTACAGACGTAGTCTGAATTCTATGTATCTAAAGCTTCATAAATGCCTCTAGGTGAAAATAAACAACAGCTTGTTTTAAGAAAGCTGCTTGGTTGTTCCATGAGCTTTCAGCCACAGTTCCAGGAGGGAGATCCATAGAAGCTGAGCTCTTTTGGAACAAGGGGAAAAGACAATTTCCTGCCATCAGGAGGCAATGAGATACTGGGACAAGAGTGTGAGCCATGAGGGAGGCCAAACCGGGCAGGTGAGGGCCAGTGTTTGTATGGAGTTCATTGAAAAAGACTTTGAAGGGTGTGGGGCATGAGTTAATGATGATACCAGGAATTCCTGACTCATCACACTTGATGTATAGGGTAACTCTCACTCTTGTTGCAGATATGTGTCTTGAAAAACATTTATGTTCTGGCAGCAATATAGTTCATTATTTTCTCCCCCCCACCCAAATCTCACCAATCAGCCTCTGGTCAAGACTCAAAGACTGACTCAGCAGATGAAAGATCTTGGAAAACTAACATGGAAATCTCATTTCTGGGTTATGTCTGCAGGTGAACTTTTAAAATTTTTTTTAATGAAATTATTTAGCTATTGAAAATTTTCATGTTCTGGGTAAAACAAAGTCATTACACTATAGTCAAGGAAGAAGAGCCAGATAGGTACATTTCATTTTCACACTGGATGAGATAAGTGGAGTAAGACACTTCTCAAAGCACAGCAAAGTAACACAACAGAGGGAACAAAGCAAGGAGAAAAGAAAAAAGGTGTGTGTGGGGGGAAGATATGTAGATGGGGATGAGACAGTCAAACTTCTAAATTCTAGTACCTGCAAAACTCTTACAAGTGAACTTGTGAAAAGTAGCCTCCTGTGTTGAGCAACCACCAGCATGCACCTACCTTTGAGTCTAATTCTGAGTGCCAAGAACAGCAGGAAGAGAGTCAAGTAGTTTGCTGCTGCCACTGAACTTGATCAAGATGTGTATGGTATCTCTCCCACTGTTTATTTGCTACATACTCTTTTCAGTTCAGGATGACTGTTCCTTAAATTCAGAGCCTTGCTTACAAGCCTGCCAGAGCTGATACAACTCTTTACCCTGGATTAGGTTATTCTGTAACAAGCATTCTGTGTGTTATTTCTAACACAAGAAACACCAAAAATAAGATTTCTTTCTTTTGAAAATTAGCATTTACAGTCAGAATATTTTTTCTTTCCCCACAGTGAACAGTTAGAGAGTTGGTAGCCCCTAAGTGCGAGATGGTCTGCCCCGACCAGAAAATGTTTTGAAACAGAAACAGAAAGAGAAACGTTTTGAAACATCCTTTGTTGTACCTTCCTGGTAGTACAGTTGTAGCATGCTGCTTAGAAACCAGTAGTCCTTTAACTGTTGATTAAAGTATGTGTTTAAAAGGTGCAAAGGGTTTTTCTCTTGTCAGACTCACAGTATGTATCTCACATATATGTCTTTGATTCTTGTCCCACAGGAGAAAAAGAAAACATAACCAAAGAACTAAGGCATATTTCTCCAGCAGAATTTTGAGGGGGAAAGCCTGCCTACCTGGGCTGCAAGGGAGTACCCTAAACTCACATAGAGGCGTTCCCTGGGACTGGTGACATTGCTGTTCAGCCTTGCCCTTGCTCAGAAGTTTTCCACGCAACTGCAACCATGAATTTCCTCCGGCGGCGGCTTTCAGACAGTAGTTTTGTGGCAAATTTGCCCAATGGCTACATGATGGACTTGCAGCGCCCTGACAGCTCCACGAGCTCCCCAGTTTCCCCTGCTATGGAGAGAAAGCATCCACAGCCACCACAGCCCTTGCACTCTTCCTCTACTGGCACCAGCATCTTCAGCTCCATCTCTAGTGCCATGAAGCAAACCACACAAGCGGCTGCAGGGCTAATCGATCACTCAACCAGCCCCACACCTGTGGCCCAGAAACCCAAGATCCTCCTGGTGATTGATGATGCACACACAGACTGGTGAGTCACCGTGGTGCTTCCTGCTGCAGTCAGCTCCACAGAGTTTGGGGGATGAGTCTGGGAAGCACGGGGCACCTGCAGCAGGGTACACAAACACTGTCACATCTAGGTCACCAACTACAGCCCCAGGTCAGTGCCTGTCTGGTGCCTTGTGTCTATGGCAGAGTGAGCTTTTATCACAGCTTGGAAAAAAAGTTCATTTGGTACTCTTTCACAAACTTCTTCATAGCCTAAATAGATAAGTACATGTGAGACATTCTTGGTCCAGCAGGCTTAGATGAGCTGTCACATCTAGCAGTGTTGCCAAGAGCTCAGAGCTGAAGGTCTGTTAGCAAGGTAGTTCAGAACCTTAGTGTGCTGTTTGTGCTGACTCTAAAAATGAAAAGGGACTCAACCTCTCCAGACCCCAATCTCTTGTGAGGTTTTCTCTGTAAGCAAATCTGTAGATAAATTACAAAAAGATAACCCAAAGTTATTACTACCAATAGTGATGACTGCAGTTCATTTGCTAGTCAAGTGAACTCCCTTCTAAGCACAGCAACTATTGGCAAAAGGCTCTGAGGCTCAGCTAAGCCCTGAATTTGTCTTGCTCATGCAGGTCTCCAGTTACAAACAAAAGTTTGGAAGTTTGTTTCCTGTGATATTGGGCAGCAGAGGTCACTTTCCAAAGGGTAGGACAACTGAAGTATGCTGAAATGTCAGACAAATTACTTACTGCTTGCTTTGTGCTCTGTTTCAACATCAGATGGTTTAGGAAATTTAAGCAAGCTGACCAAGAGACTTATTTGGGGGGAAATCCAGAGCATGTGTGGAGGAGATGCTCTTGTTTCATCTGCCAGCTTGTGACGACACGGAAAGATGGGAAGGGTAGCACAGGCAAGGGCATCATATGGAAGAGCTCCAAATGAAAGAAGTTAGGTTACCAGGTCTGGGCCAGGGGAGATTATTTTATTGTTCTTTTCATTCCATATCCCTCTTCATTTACTGCCATTCTTGGACTTCTTGGCACAAGAGAGCAGGCACAAGGTGGGACATGCTTCCCTCCATGTGTCTTCACAAAGGATGAGCTTAGGTCTTAGCAAGAATGTGGCAACGACTGAGTACCACTAAGTCAAGCTTCTTCAGACAACTTGAATTAAGAGAGAAAAGACAGTGAGATTTTTCTAAAAGCAGAACCAACTTTTTAACTAAGTGGGAAAGTCCCTGATAAGGCTGATAAGGTGGTCATCATAGCAAATGTTTTGCTGGCCTATTGTTTTTTATCATAGAAGCAGCTTCTTGATGCCAGAATGTTCAGTCGGCAACACCAGTCTGGCTCAGCTCTGAATTATCCTTCCTGGATGCAACTCCGAGTTACCCAGGCTGATGCTCTCTAACCTCCCTATCTGCTTAGCGTTTTTGCAGTTCCTTGAAGATGCTGCCAGGTGGCAGTCCCTTAACACACCATCCTCCAGCTGGGGATGCAAGAGTTTCTGATGCACAGCTCTGGCACCAGGGCCGGGACTGCTTAGTTCAAACACTGTAAACAGAGAGGAAAGCCTTAGCTCAAAGGCCAATCTTGGTTTTCCTTCGGATTAAATGGTGCTAAAGGTAGTTTGGGCAGCAGAAAGGATGAGGAGGGGCTGAACTCTTTCACAGTGTTTTGGTGTTTTAAAATACACACTGCATTCAAATTCATGCTTTTACATCTCCCAGCTGCTGTTCTGTCATGCAGACTTCATGGTCCGTGAGCTGAGCTTGCCCAGGGAGCAGCAGCTGTGAGATATAAAGAGGAAATATTGCTACCCATGCTGTCTGCACTTCTCCATTCATGTAAGCACTCCATGCATCCTGCTGTCTTGGCTGTCCCTCTGCTGTGGAAACTTAGCAGTTTCTACGCATGCTGGGAGATCCCTTTTGTTTCTCCCAGATCTCTGCCTCTATCTTGCAGACACTAAGTAATGCTGCTTGCAAAGGCTCCCTCTCTTCCATCTCTCTAAGGTTTTGAGGGCACTGAATAAAGTTGGTACATACATCTATGACTGTATCATGATGTATGCATGACATGAAAACTAAGGAAACGAGATATTAACTCTTCCCACCACAGAGTTCCATGATTCTTTGTAGCATGGACAGAAATACATCCCTAGAAACTTCCCCAGCTTAAAAGTAGCATGTGGTTCTGAGAAAGCATAGCAATGCAACCACTCCAACAGGCCAGAAGTGCTACTTGGCAGTTGATTTTCACATCTCCAGGACACTCAGTAAGCCCTTGAGAGCAACTCTAGAGAGCAGTGGCTCTGTAGCTCTCTGGATGTTTATTCTTGGTGAGGCATTTCTGAGCAATGCCAGTTATCATCTTGGTCTCTGCCAGGGTGTTACATGAGCTCAAGCTGACCAGCCCAAGGCAGCAGTGTTTGCCCAGTGAAAGCACAGATGAAGAAGATGGTTATCCAGGGATTCTGACTGTCCACTCTGTATCATGTATGCAAACAGCTCCAGACTTACAGAGGGTGAACAAAAACCTATTGGTGAACAAAAATCTATTGTAATCTCTATGCAGGTGGTTTTGGGTTTGGAAGAAACATTGTGTTCGTAATGTAATTTCACTCTTGCCTGCTCTGGTTCTTGCTCCTTGTGAAAGCTTTCTGTTTGGTTTTCAAGAAATCTTTCATTTCCCTTTTGAAATGATTAACTCCACTAGTAAAGAGCCCCAAGAACTAACTACTGAAGTGCTACCTTTATTTTAAGGGTGAGGGACTTCCACAATGCTTCCTTCCCCGCAGCAAGTTTCATGGGGTTTAAAACAAGGACTAGCTTGTTCACAGACAGGAAGGGTAAGAGACAGTGGAATCTGCCATTCGATTTCTCTTCTCTAAATGAAAACACTTTCTCATAATTTGGACATTGTAGCAATATTGCCAAAAGAGACATTAATTTATCATCACTGTTTGTATTACAGTAGAGGGAAAGAGCTGCAGTTGTGGATTAGGACGAGGTGTTGCACAAGAGCATGACGAAATGCTCCGACAATGCAGAGAGGCAAGTGCATGTTGAATGCACATGAAAGTGACAAATGGCAGTCCTTTCTGGTTTTAAGGAGCTGCTATGCTTCTGATGGCACAGTATAACACTTAACTTTTCTCAGAGGTCTGGGAGAAGCGAAGAGTACCCATGGGAATCCATGGCCTGTCTTCCTCCATAAAATCCTTATCAGTCTTAGCGTGCATTAAAATTCCCTGGTTTATTCCAACGACGAAGCACTACAAAAGTAATGTAAAGCCCACAGAAAATGATCAGCTGCTTTCTGCATTAGCAGCAGTAAAGGAAAGGTACATTCTATTAAAAGCAAGGGAACTCACCCAGCTTTCTGTTAAAATGGCAGTGTTTCCACAAATTTTCCATCCTTCTCCAAGACCTGGCTCCTAGCTCATTGCAAGGAAGCACACAGCAAATCTGCCACACAGAGGATGTGAGCAAGAGGAAAGCTCTCNCCTTCCCATGCTATGATTCTGTGACTGTTAACCTAACACCCCCATGGCCATACATGCCAGTCACATAGCTTCCACTTGAAGCATGAGACACTGTTTTGTGGGCTGGGCAAGCAGTATCTGTGCCTCGGGAGACTTCCAGAAATGCATCCACAGCTCACCTACAGCATTTTCCAGGGAAAAAAATAAAGTGGCACAGATAGTGAATACATCACATAAGCACCCATACAAGCACAGAGAGGAAGGAGGATGGCAGGGCTCCATGTAATGACACATGTGCCAGCTCCAGCAGCACAACCTCCACCAGGAGGAAAACGTCCCCCCTCTGGCAGCTCCCTAGCCTGATGTGCTGTTAAGTAAAATCATGCTTTGGAGCATTGGATTTCTCAGCAGATCAAACAGGATTTAGTCTTGTGAATTGTTAACCCCATTCCTCTGCAAATGTGCTCAGCTTTCTAGCCTAATGCTTCATGTTTGAACAGCTTATTTGAGAAGTGATCAAGCACAACTAAGGCTCCTGTTTACAACACATGCTAAAAGCATTGCTTTCTGACCAGACAGCATAACAAAGTTGTTCTTGTTACGTTTGTCAGATATCTTGGTTGCATTTGTGAAACATCACATGTCACATTTCAAAGCCATTGATGTGTTTTGACCCAATTTCAGGCTGTCTAAACTGCTAACAGTGTTCCAGGCTGTCTTGCACAAAGTACATGTGCCCCATGTGCAGCAGTTGTACACATGAGTATTGTGCCCTGTTTCACAGAAAAGAACAAGCATGGAAGATATTTTAGGAGACACAAAATTGCATTGCTGTTTTCCCACTTACTTTGCAGTCAAATCTGCCTGAATATACTGTTTTCAAAAATTTAGAGATGAAGGAAGAGAAAAACTGTGATTAATTCTGAAATAAATCCTCTTAATGCATGTGAAATGGTTCTTTGTATAAAAATAATGTCATGATTCAGACCTAATTATGGGCTGACCTGCCAAGCTTGCTATTTTATACTGTTCAGAGGAAAAAAATTCAATCCTTTTTTTAAATTTAAAATAAAACTATTTTTATTTCTAATAGTACCTGACAATGTTGAGCCTTAAGTCAGTCATTCATCTGAAACTATAACTGCTCAAATAATAACAGTCTAATACTGAATCTTAGTAATATGAGGTTTCCTAAATCCTGATTCAGGTCGCAAGGAATTCCCTTGTAAAGGTGTTCAATGACTATCATGAGTCATTTCATGCTTTTGGTAGGCTGAAGATTATATGCTAAGGCATCCACTCAGAGGAGTATTTCTGTACTTAATTAAATGTAGTGGTAACATCTAGAGTAACTTTTACATTTGGACTTCATTCCCATTCATCCTTATTATCATTATTCATACTTCATAATTCATACTTCAAAATTCATACATCATACATAATTCATACTTCAGAATTCATACTTCAAGCCTGACCTCAGGAATCTGCAGGTTAAATGGCAAAGTTTCATCTATGTCCTGATAAGCTCAGAATCACCTAACGTGGTGGTAACTGCTGCTAAATGATTACAAATTAGGTTTCATTATACAGAAGTGACCTCCTAAGGTTTCACAAGTTGTGTGAAACTATGTAGCTATAACATGAAAAAAAAATTGAAAGTAAAATTTGTGTTTTCACAAATCTGTCTAAAAACTTACACTTCCATCATTTAGCCATGTCTGCCCAGGACTGTTCATATAATTCCTGCCAAGTGTGACTTGAGGGCAAAATGGAATTTTAGGGAAAGAGGAGGCCAGTTGGTGTTAAATATGTGTGTGTGTGTTTGTGTATGCAGAGGCTTGGAAGCAGCATGAAGAGTTTCTATATTCCTATCATACAGGCAAAAGGGTGAAAAGGAGGGAAAGCTCCTTTATATATTCAATAAATTGTGTTTATCACATCACTTTCCAATCTGCTTTAGGCATATCACCATCATGTCTGCCTGTATTTTTGTCCTACTTATGTAAAGTAACTTGGGATCTAATCCTCCCAAATGAAAGGTGATACAGAAATGTAAAGGATTAGTATCATTACAAAAATAGACACAAGGAATATGGAAAACATTCCCCACCAGGTTATAAATATGCTAATGCAAGACAAATCTGGGGCTTTAATTGCTTTACCAGAGTTCCTATAAATGCAGAGAATTTAACCTCAGAATGTCCTGCCTTATCCCATACATATTAAAAAATAAAAAATAAGAAAATTCCCTCAGATGTATGTCTCAAGGTTTGTAAGCCAGATTTCTTCTGCTTGAAAGCCAGTAGCTCTGCCTCAGTGTTGGGTTGAGTTAGCCTGGCTCCCCTGCTCCTCAAGTTCAGGGAGGGAGAAGTGGGCTGGAGTAAAATATTGCACAATCCTCAAAAAAAAAAAAAAAATGGTCCCCCTTGCAAACAGCTCCAGGCCATGCCATCTAGATTGAGCAACGTGGAAATGTTCCATCAGTGGCCTATTTTGATAAGAGGCAAAGTAAATTTGCTGCCTCGTGTTGTTGGTGTTGCCCACCACAAACCCCACATACCCCCACCTCCTGCTCTTTGTGGCCAGGAGGAATGTGACTGTGATGTAGCCTGGGTTGAGGATCAGACCTACAGCAAAGTGTCTTTCCTCACCTGACAGTTCACACATGCACAGAAAGCCATGGCCAAAAGCAATAGCACTGCCCTAGCTAGTACATCTTCTCTTGGGGGTGCTAGTTCTGACTTGCCTTGTTTCAGGAGCAGGAGGTGGCACAGGAAGATGCTGGGAGGCCACTATTGTGTGGGACTCTTGAATAGAAAGAGCGGCCTGAATGGTTGTGTCTGTGATCATTAAAGTGCTGGTGGCTTGCCAACCCAGGTCTCCCTCAAAAGCAGGGCTTCAGTTCCCTGAGAGAAAGGGAGGACTCACAAAAGATGGTTGAAAAAAATCCTGCTCCCTTCCTGCCCCAAAGCTTCCCTTTCTGTGTGCATTCGAGCCAAGAAAATCCTTCCAGCCCTGTAGGGCGAGACCTCAGACCTCATCAAGGACCTCACCACCAGGACTTCCTTTATCCAAAACCAAAATCCACCCCCAGTGATGCCACCATCACAGCCCAATTCAAACCTCTTTAAGAGAGCCATTTCCTTCCTCGATGTGATCCCACAACTAGTAATGCCTCAGGGATTGTTTTGCAGTAACCAGAGTGGGCTGGGTCTTGTGGCTCTTCCCAGAAGGCAACAAAAGCAGTCTGTTCCCACAGCCTGACCTCAGACACCAGGGACCTACCTGCAGCACCATTGGGCTGACTCTTGAGCTGGTGTCTCCAGCAAGCCAGGTGGTTGTAGCACTGGGTGGAAAATGATCTCCTCCCAGTGAGGCATGGGGCTAAGCACAACAGTACTGTACCCATGGGCTGGAGCTGAAACTTCTGTGGAGCTCCCATCAAAGTATAAGTGTATTTAGAGTTACCTTTTGACCCAGCCCAAGACTGAGATTTATCTCTTGGTCCCTCCCTGTCTTTCTGTACAGTGCAGGTACCCTTTCCTTCTTCCTGCACTTGCCTCTCATCCATTTAACCTGTAAGTCAGACCTTATGTTTTGAGGTGCCAAAGCGCATATCCATCATGCTTATCCACCATCTTTAGCAGCCTGACACCCTCCAACCCTGCCCCAAGGTGCCCTTACAGAATAGATACTAACTGCTAACTAGTCCATCACACAGCTGAACAGTGCATTAAGGTCTCTGGGCCAAAGCAGATATGGACAGAAGCTCTAGCAGGTTTCAGACCTTCTCATTTGTGGATGATTTTTAATCTTCTCTACGCTCTGGGCAATCAGGACTTGACCGTCTCAAAAATCCTTATTTGCAGCTGAGAAGTGCTAAACTGAGGAGAGATGGTGCAGGGATTGAGGGCTGCTCCCTGAAAGGAAAACCTTCCTTGTTTTTACCCCTGAAGAAAAAAGGGCACCAATGCATCTCTCCTCCCCCCTCCCTTCCCCACTGCCTTTATAGCGTGTAGGGGCTGGGGTGGCCTGGGCATTCCAGCAGCTGCTGGCCAGTATCCTGGAAACTGTCTCCTTTTTCCCAGTCCCAGCCCTTTTTGTGAAGGAGACAATGCAGACATACAGTGAGTGCCTTGTGCATCACTCGGGCCCCCAGGCCCTTTGACATGGGGATTTCATACAGTGGCTAACCCCCTCTCTCCCTGAGGTTCCCCCACATCCAACTCAGGGGGCTCCAACCTTGCCTTTTCTAGGCTCCTCCAGAAAGAAATTACATGTCTTGTTTTCCCAAGAGTCTCAAGACAAATATATGTAATGTGATTCTAGGGAAATAATTCACATAGCTCCAGAATTTACTCGTGGATCCCTTTTGGTATATTTACCCATTTATTTAAATAGGCTGCTCTCTAGTGGCCCTGCATCTTGGGAAGAGCCCCTTGAGCATTTTCTCTAGCTAATGCTTGACACCTGGGCATCTCTTTTCTGTTCCTCACCTATGCAGAGCACTTTCCAGCCTGGCAGAAGTTGTGCAGTCCCTTGCTGCATCCTGAGCTCTCTCTTTCCCACATACACAGAAGTAAACATTAAAGAAGTCCTCTGAAGCAACTTGAATATTCTTCTTTACATCAAGAGGAAAAAAAAAACCCAAAAAAACCCAAAAACCAAAAAACAACAACAACAACAACAAAACCCACAAAAAAACAAACAAAAAAAACCCAAACAAAAAGACCACTGAAGGAAGAGAGAAGAAATAACTCCAAGAAAGACAGTACAGGATCTGCACAAACAGTTTCTCCCCTGTTCCTGTGCTCAAGCTCCTGAGTTAAGCACCTCCTTTTGATCTAACACAGAAAGAGAACAAGGCAGATGTAACCAGCTATTTATTGCACAGAGAGACATGGCAAGATGGTCTGTGCTCTCCTAAGAGAAGCAGCTTGTGAGTTTTGGGCCTTTGCTGCTGATCCTGGCAGACTCTACTCTGTGGGAGTTGCTTCTCTTGTGCCACGTTTCCCCATGGGACAGGATCAGCACAGTGGTGCAAGCTGGCACTGGCTCCCATACCTGTAGCCCACTGGTCCAGTTCTATCTCCCCTGGACTTGGTGACATGCAAAGGCTTTGAGACAGGACTTTGAACCCCATGAGAACTGATTCCTTGTGTTTGCAGGATATGGGTATTAGTATGAAGGTGCAGGGGAGTATGGTAATTTGGGCAGCACTTGCACAGGTCCACTAAAAGCTGTCCTGTCTGTCAGTGACAGCAGGGAAATAAAGTCTGGTATTCAAGTGTCTTACAGGTGTAGTTGCACCCTTGGATCAGTGCTGGCATCTCTTGCCAACACCTAAGGGCACAAATCTTATACATGGACTTTCTGTGAATTAGCTCTTATGTGCTGGAGGTGAACTGATCACTGATTTCTCCCTGTTGCTGTTAGGGATACACTCCATATCTGACAGAAAAATGTGTATATGATTCCACCAGCCACAGCTGCTGAGGCAGACTGGGGATGTTTCGCGGCAGCTCTGGAAACTAAGTTTTTATTCTTCCCAAATTACTTCATAAGAAGAAGCATCAGGTTTCTTGTGGCCCTGTAATCATGTCAGGGCTGAGGCAGAAAGCAGAAGTTACATTTGTGTGATGTCCTTGCACCCAGAAAATCAATACTTTTCCAGAGCATGTGGCTCCCTCTTCACAAAGAGAGAGGAGTTGGAGGCAACCTTTCTCCCTGGAACCATAGAGTCA
>WBNM01010087.1:0-10885 GCA_013399055.1 Ramphastos sulfuratus | reverse complement strand
ACATTCAGCTCCCTGGGGACACTACTGGCTCCTATTAAACACACCTGTATATTTACACATACATGTCCACAGCAGTAACTAAAATTGTACATTTTTTTCCCCTAAGCAGTTGCATAAAATAAATGCATTGTTTATATGGGTAGTACTTTAGGGAGAATGCAGAAAAAGAGTTTGGCCTGGCTTGTTTTGGTTATTTGCCTTTGATATTTTGCTGGATTTTTTTTTTTTTTAAACTCAGAAACCAGCAAGAGAAATGCACAGACAAAACAAAACAAAAGAAACAACTAAACAAAGCCCCAGACAGACATGATGAGAAAGTGTCCAAACCAAAATGCTTTTAGTTGCTCCTTGCAGTAGATTAAGACTCCCCACTGGTAGATAGATACCTGCCAAGGAGAGCTCAGGTACCAGATGTCACAGCTCAGATCAAGAGGAAATGCTGCTGTGACCTCATCAGAGCCAAGGGTAATGACAAAATCACAGCAAAAAAGAAGAGAGGGTTTGGCTATTGACTTCCCAGACTGATTTCTCATAGATCCCTTGACATTGTCTCATTTCAATCCTAAATGACTGTTGCAGTACAAGGTGTCCCTCCCCAGCAGTGTATGAGGAAAGTGGCAAAATAAAATTAAGTATTTCTTTCCATGACACACAAACCCTGTGGCTCATGCCATTTACTGTTTGCTTTATGCCAGCCAAGTACCCTGGAATTAGGAGCCACTAAATTGATAATGTCCTCAAGATTACTTCAGTGACAAATATGTTTTTAGGTTTGAAGCTGTGAAAATTCTGCCTACGGTTTCCCTTCGGTGCAAGTTACAGTATGTGATGTCTGTAGCCCTCAGGCTGTTTTCAGTGGGCTAGAGACTAACAAGCAATTCTGACTGCTGACCCACTCCTATGCTCTAATTAGTTCTGACAGAAAACAAAAAACATGATGCAATCATACTCCTTCAGAACATCTTTTAATTAAAAAAAAAAAAAAAAAGCTTTTAGCTTCTGTGAGCTACACAATGCATTTCCCCAGACTTGCTAGAGGGCAGGGATCCATCCAGAGGGAGCTGGACAGGCTGCAGAGCTGTGCCCAGGCCAACCTCAGGACATTCAACAAGGCCAAGTGCAAGGTCCTGCAGCTGGGNCACTGGCACAGGTTGCCCAGGGAGGTTGTGGCTGCTCCCTCCCTGGAGGTGTTCAAGGCCAGGTTGGATGAGGCCTTGAGTGACCTGTGCTAGTGGGAGGTGTCCCTGCCTATGGCAGGGGGTTGGAACTGGATGAGCTTTGAGGTCCCTTCCAACCTGTCAAACTTCCATCTTTCCATCACCCCAGACCCCCAGGGTCTTTTCCTCAGAGCTGCTCTCAATCATTCCCCACCCAGTCTGTATTTGTGCTTGGGATTGTGCCTACCCAGGTGCAGGACCTTGCACTTGGCCTTGTCACCTCCATTTTGCATGCCTAGATTCTCAAATACCTGAGTGCCTTGACTGAGATTAAAAAAACTTAACTACTAGGCACCTGCAGTTAGCAATACCCACAGAATAAAGAGAAGGTCTTTGTTTCAGAGAGATTTCCATCACAACTAATCTCTGCTCATGTGATACACAGCTCCACTGAAGTTGAAATAGACACAAACCCCCACACTTTTGTCCTGCAGTGTGATACAGAAGTAACACAAAACCTCCTTCCCTTCAGCTGTTGCATCCTAAGACATCTCTTGCACACTTCTGAGCCACAGAGGCACCACTCTGCCTGCCCAAAATGTATAGAGTTGTTCCTGCTTGATTCAGCTGTCAAACACTTACATATGCACAACATTCAAAGTCACAGCTGAACACAACTTGTAACACTTTCTCCAGTTTTCATTCCCTCTGCACTGCCTTCCTGCAGGACAAGATGAGTAACCCCCACTGATAAAAGGAGGAGTGCTGTAGTGGAGTACTGACAGGCTGATGCTCAGCAGTCTCTGGCAAATAAGAGAGAATCCCTGGGGAAAAGTCCTCCAGGATCATTGAGATAGTCAATAGATCATTGCCACAAGACATCTCGCTCCTGCTCTCTCTTCACTCCCAGCTGCAAATTTTAGCTTTTTCTCTTGAGAGCAGTGTGACACTAACTGCACACATGACTTGGGTCACTTCTGCCAGCAGCTAGGTACATTTATTTTCACTTTTCCTCACACTCTCAGCTTATTGTGCTGAATCAGCTCGGAAAGCCCTGCAGAATGGCAGAGCTGATGCTGGGTAAATAGTGAGAGCCAAAGCAGAAACCAAGTCAGCTTATCAATACAAACCTAATTCATCCTCAAGGACTGCAATCTGAAGCAGTACAGCTATGGACATGATTATTTTGCCTTCAAAATAATTTAGAAAAAAAAGTAAGGGTGTCGTGGTAGGCCTAAGCAGTCCCAAAATAGGTTTATATATGTCCTGGCTTGCCCAGAGATGTTTTTCTGCTCTCCCTCCTTCTGTTTCGGGGAGAAGCAACTGTGGAAAATTACACAAAAGAACCTGGAGCCACTGAGTCTGAGGACTGTGGCCTGCCCAGACTTGCTTTGAACCCTGTGTTAAACAAGGCACACAGCTTGCCTTGTGCAAGGCTGTGCTCTGCCCACATTTGGGTAAAGCAAGCCTATGGCTTCACCTAATGTGGTCAGGCTTTGCTAACTGCCATCCTGATTGGCTATTCTGTGTCCAAAGAGACATTAGTCTCGGGCTGGATGGATAAAAGGAGATGAGCAGGGAGCACAACCTGTGCTCTGNTGGATAAAGTTTCCATGGCTGATGCAAAGAACCCATTATTATTAAAATTAGTGATGGGGGTGGTGAGAGTTCTGAATAGTGAAGAGTAATAAACAATATTAAATTCTGAAAATATCATCTTGCATTAATTAATTACCCCTCCACAACACCAATTGTAAAGCTATTGGATGAGGAACACCAGGCCTTGGCTAAGGTAATGAGTTGGACAATGCAAACACACAGAAGCCTGGGAAACTCCAAAACCTCTAACAGCTTTGAGACCACTGACAGCAACACCTACATGTGCTTTGGGTACTGTCAGATAATATTTTGTGCGTGAATACTTCAAGCCTCTTGTAACGCACCATTACCTTCTGCCATGAGCAGAATAAAGTTGATCCTGTATAAAGTTTCCATGACTGATGCAAAGAACCCATTATTATTAATATTAGTGATCAGGGTGGTGAGAGTTCTGAATAGAGAATAGTAATAAACAATATTAAATTTTGAAAATATCATCTCACATATAATTAATTACCCCTCCTCTACAAGGGGCAATTATACATCTACAGGAGATGATCATCAGTGTAAGTCATCTTGCTTTGGGTGTCAAAATACTAGACAAGGAAAACTGTTTGTCCAGAGAAAATTCAGATGTCTTCAATATACCTTTATACCACTGAGATTTTTTTTCAGGTCTCACTGCCTTATAAAACAAACTGGACACAAGTACTCCAAAAGTCACAGAGGTGTGACTGATTTATCAGAGACTGGGTTTCAAAAGTGATCTGCTGAATATACCTCATCAGCAAAAGAGTTATACCTCTAGAGTCACTGGACTCAAGGCAGCCTGTCAGAAGCTATTGTGATTATTCCTGATCACTGGTAAAACTGTTTCTACAGAAAGAGAACAGGGTGGCAAGGAATGAGCAAAGCTGTATTATCCAGCATGCACTATAAGCCTCCAGAGTGTGCATGCAGCTTAGACAGCCAAACAAGGCCTGGGCTGCAGCAAGAGCAGTGTGGGCAGCAGGGCAAGGGAGGGGATTGTGCCCCTTTGCTCTGCTCTCCTCAGACTCCATCTGGAGTCCTGTGTGCAGTTCTGGAGCCTCCAGCGCAGGAAGGCCATGGAAGTGTTGGAGCCAGTCCTCCTCATGTTTCCATGGAACTTCCTATGCCTCAGCTTCTGCCCGTTGCCCCTTCCGCTGTCACTGGGCATCACCCAGCACAGCCTGGCTGCAGCCTCCTGGCACTCACCCTGCACATATTGATAACCATTGCTGAGGTCACCTCTCAGGCTCCTCCTCTCCAAGTTATAGAGCCCAAGGGGGCTACAGGAGGGTTGGGGAGGGACTATTGACAGAGGCTTGTAATGACAGGAGAGGAGGAATGTGTTTGAACTGGCAGAGGGGAGATTGAAACTGGTTGTTAGGAAGAAGTTCTTTGGAGTGAGGGTGGTGAGACACTGGCACAGGTTGCCCAGGGAGGTTGTGGAGCAAAGAATCCCCCAACATGATCACATTCTGTGTTTCTGTGCTCTACAACCTCCCTGGAGGTGTTCAGGACCATGCTGGATGAGGCCTTGAGCAACCTGTTCTAGTGGGAGGTGTCCCTGCCTATGGTGAGGGGTTGGGACTGGCTGAGCTTTGAGGTCCCTTCCAACCTAACCCATTCTATGATTCCATGATTTATTACATTGAATGACCCTTTGATCTATTTAACACAAACAAACATCAAAAAGATTACCTTAACTGTATGCAAACCAGGGAAGTTTCTCCATACTACTTACAACAGAGCTTTGCCACAGACAGAAAAAAGAAATTCAGCAGGTGCTAGTCTTCAGAATGTGACCAACTGGTTGTAAGGGACCTTCAAAAGCATAATATTTTTCCTTCAACAGGTTTTATTTTTTTTTTTAGCTTTTTAATTTCATGCACTGCAGCTATACATTTTCCCCTTCCTCATCACTCAATTCTGTTTCTTTATCTAACTCTCATTGCATTAGTATTACAGTAACTCTGCCTTCTCTCCTATGGAAGGGGATTGGCAAAGCAGAGAGTTCCCATTTCCAACACAGTAGTTGTACTGTGGATGGAAAAGGAAAATAATAAAGAATTATCTGGTACAGACCATTCTTATCATGCACTCCACTTCCCAAAGTTTACTAGACACTGAGCAACTCTCAATCCCCAGGCAAAATTCTGATCACAGTTCAGTGGTTTCCTACCAATTCTTAAAGAAATACTAATAATTTCTTACTGGTTTGTGGGTTATTTTTGGCCAGTTCTTCAGGCTTCCATTTTATGCCACAGAGGCTTCTACCTTACAAAAGCCCAAAGCTACAACAAACCTTTAGTACTCATAAATATGGGAAAACTCTTGAGTACTGTGTGCAGTTCTGGAGCCCCCAGCACAGAAAGGACATGGAAGTGTTGGAGCCAGTCCAGAGGAGGCCACCAAGATGCTTGGAGGGCTGCAGCAGCTTTGCTATAAGGAGAGGCTACAAGACCTGGGGTTCTGCAGCCAGGAGAAGGCTTCCAGGAGACCTTATAGTAGCCTTCCATGATCTGAAGTGGGCTCCAGAAAGGCTGGGGAGGGACTATTGACAAGGTCTGGGAATGCCAGGACAAGGGGAATGGGTTTGAAGTGGCAGAGGGGAGATTGAAACTGGAATTTAGGAAGAAGCTGTTTGGAGTGAGGGTGGTGAGACACTGGCACAGGTTGCCCAGGGAGGTTGTGAAGCACAGAAATACAGAATTTGATCTTTGATCTCATTCTGTGCTTCTGTGCTCCACAACTTCCCTGGAGGTGTTCAGGACCAGGCTGGATGAGGACTTGAGTGACCCGTTCTAGTGGGAGGTGTCCCTGCCTATGGCAGGGGGTTGAAACTGAATGAGCTTTGAGGTCCCTTCCAACCTCACCATTCTATGCTTCTATGATTCTATGATTCTGTGAGTATAGGCCTAGGTCTAAGTTTTCACCCACAGAATGCAGAAGGCCCTTGGAAATGCAGCAGCCATGTCGATCTTGCCTTTGAATGCAGAGCACGTACAGAAGTTCTACAGTTTCATCTCCCATTGAGCTCGTGAGATGCAGAGCACTGAAGCCTGTACTTTGGACTGTCTCTGCAGGTTAGAAGCCAAAGGTTTAATTTGCACTTTCCACTGAAAACCTAAATGGAATTCTGATTGATTGGAAGTGTTGAATTAGATTGAATTCAATATTATAATTTGCAGCTACACCAGGACAAAACAGGAACCATGGCGAACCTCTAGGCAAGGGTCACAACCGTACAGAATAGGTTGGTTACTAACCACAGGACAGTGTGCAGCATACTGCATGCCATGGGCATGTTGTGGTAGGCCTAAACAGGCTAAAATAGGCTTATACATGTCCTGGCTTGCCCAGAGGTTTTTTTTTTCTGCTCTCCCCTCCCTTCTGTTGAGGGGAGAAGCAACGGCGGGAANAGCCTTAAACCAGCACAGCTAGGAGAAGCAACCATGGAACAGGTCACTCAAGACCTCATCCAACCTGGTCCTGAACCCCTCTAGGGAGGTTGTGGAGCACAGAAGCACAGAATGTGATCAAAGATCACATTCTCCACAACCGCTCTGGGCTCCACATGCTCCACAACCTCCCTGGGCAACCTGTGCCAGTGTCTCACCACCCTCACTGCAAAGAACTTCTTCCTAACATCCAGTTTTGATCTCCCCTCTGTCAGTTCAAATCCATTCCTCCTTGTCCTGTCATTGCAAGCCCTTGGCAATAGTCCCTCCCCAGTCCTCCTGTAGGCTCTGGAACTGTTCATAGTACTCTGGGTGGGGTCTCATGACAGCAGAGTGAAAATAAAAGCAAAGAGAGCAACTAAACCATAGCACCAAATTTTGTAAGCATACACAAGTCATACTGACCAACTGTAAGACAGGTAGCCAGAAAGATGAAGGAGAGAAATCTTAAAACATATTCTGTCTCCTTATTTCTCTCTGCCTTCACTCATGGAGATCTGTGAAGCATTATCTTCAGGCTTCCACACCAAGCCGATCTTTTTGTCATTAAATATACTTTAATCCAAACTATTTACAGCTTTGAGACATAATATCAAGCATTTCCTGTCAGATAATCCATATGCAGTGGAAGTTTTGTTGCTTTTGATGTATTCATCCACTATGCTAAAAAAAAAAAGTAGAAAAAGAAAAGGGGCACAGGCTAGGAAATGTTGTCATAAAATTACCCACTCACGCCAATAAACTGCTCAGAAAAAGCTGGTTTACAAGCTAAGAAGATCACGATGCCAGCACACAATTTAGAGCTAATGGTTTTATAGGCCAAAGCCACTAGCAGGGCATCCTTATCCCTCAGTGTGAATAGGATTATCCCTGCAAACATTCCCCTAACATAGAATTAAGCTGTCAAGTTTCCTTCCCTGCTCCACGGACGTACGCACAAAGCGAACACAAGTTCAGGTCGAGTGTAATGCTGCTCTACTATTACACACAGCTCATAAGGCAAGAGAAACAGGAGGAGAAATATGTCAAGGACTGAATTACTGCTGCTAAGCACATTTTAGGACATTAGCATTGTTGGTCTTTGACAGAATTACTGGATCAAGCTGAAAAGGCAGCGACAACCATTTAAATGAAACTTTCTCAGGAATATACAGGCAGAGTTTGTACTTTAAGCTCCTCAAGTACCCTCAGTTTCAAATCTTTCTCATTTTATACCCCACAACTGCTGTCACACAAACATGCTTGCCTCTTAATTACAGAAAACTATTAACATCGCTCTAAAAATAGATGAAATTACAACTGAGAGCTCAATATTCATGAATTCTCTGCTACATTTCCACCAAAGCAATCACAAAGTAGGTTGTGTATTTTTTTCCTCCACGTAGTAGTCATACACACCTACATCAGCAGCCTAACAGGATCTCTTTTTTGCCCCCTTTCCTATATCTGAAAAAAAATCTGTTCTTGTCTAGTACTGTTTGCTTGTTAGAATGAAAAAAGAAAGGACTGCTACCATCTGGATAAAGTACCAAGTAGAAAAGAGAGGAAGAATCAATTGCATATAATAACGCCTGTAAAATCACAAGCAGCAGAGAGAATCACCAAGTGTAAGTAATTTCCTGCCTTTTCCAGTATAAACCACCAAAACTAACAATCAGGAAACACTGCTGAAAACACCAAATAAAAAAGTTCATGCAATGCATGATCAAATCAGGCACAGATTTGCATTGCCCATGCCAAAAGGCCAGTTCTGTCTTGAACCTTATGTAAACATTCTGTGTGTGGGGGGATTATGTAAATATGCAGGTGTGGTTATTGAACACACAGAAATCTGGCAAACCTGCCCTGAGCAGTAAGTAGCTGAAGAACAGGAGAGTGGAAATGATCAAAGATTGGTAAGGTTGGAAGGGACCTCAAAGATCATCCAGTTCCAACCCCCTGCCATAGGCAGGGACACCTCCTACTAGAACAGGTCACTCAAGGCCTCCTCCAACCTGGTCCTGAACACCTCCAAGAAAGTTGTGGAGCACAGAAGCACAGAATGTGGGCAACCTGTGCCAGNGCCATTCCCCACCCAGCCTGAACTTGTGCTTAGGATTGTGCTTACCCAGGTGCAGGACCTTACACTTGGCCTTGTTGAATGTCATGAGGTTGGCCTGGGCACAGCTCTGCAGCCTGTCCAGCTCCCTCTGCATGGTATCCCTCTAAGGGATCCCTATAAGGGGGAAAGCATCGCACACATGAGTTGCTTTGTTCCTGTTCTCTTACTTAGCAATGATTTTCCTGGTCTCTAGGCTATTGGAAGAGAGTTAAAATAACCTAAATTACTTTTGTGTTCTGTTGTATGCAAAAAAAAGGAAAAAAAAAACCAAAACCACAAGGCAAACTGCATTATGTATCAAAGAAAATGTTCTGTTTGTTAAATTTTAGGAATTTGGGGTGGGTGGAGGCAAACTGTTATTTTCAACAGCTACTCTCTGAGTGTTTACAAAACACAAATGTAAACAGGAGAGATTTAAGCAAACAAAGAAAAAAATCCACCCAAAGTGATTACATAAGGAAAAAAAAAAACCACACATGCACAAAAAACCCCTAACAACCCACCAGATACAGCTGCACTCTATGAGACCAGCTCATTTGTTTATAACCAAATGTGAAGCTTAGAATCATAGAATCACCCAGATTGGAAGAGACCTCCAAGCTCACCCAACTCAACCTAGCACCCAGCCACAGCCAATCAGACAGACCATGGCACTAAGTGCCCAGTCCAGGCTTGTCTTGAACACCTCCAGGGATGGGCACTCCACCACCTCCCTGGGCAGCCCATTCCAATGCCAATCTCTCTCTCTCTGGCAAGAACTTCTTCCTAACATCCAGCCTGAACCTGCCCTGGCACAGCTTGAGGCTGTGTCCTCTTGTTCTGTCCCTGGGTGCCTGGCAGCAGAGCCCAACCCCAGCTGGCTACAACCTCCCTTCAGGTAGCTGCAGAGAGCAATGAGGTCTGCCCTGAGCCTCCTCTTCTGCAGGCTGCACACCCCCAGCTCCCTCAGCCTCTCCTCACAGGGCTGTGCTCCATGCCCCTCCCCAGCCTTGCTGCCCTTCTCTGGGCACCTTCCAGCACCTCAACATCTCTCTTGAATTGAGGGGTCCAGAACTGGACACAGCACTCAAGGTGTGGCCTGAGCAGTGCTGAGCACAGAGGCAGAATAACCTCCCTGCTCCTGCTGGCCACACTGCTCCTGATGCAGGCCAGGATGCCATTGGCTCTGCTGCCCACCTGGGCACACTGCTGCCTCATCTTCAGCTCCTCTCTACCAGCACCCCCAGGTCCCTCTCTGCCTGGCTGCTCTCAGCCACTCTGTCCCCAGCCTGCAGCACTGCTTGGAGTTATTGTGGCCAAAGTGTAGAACCCTGCACTTAGCCTTGTTCAATCTCATCCCACTGGCCTCTGCCCACCCATGCAGCCTGCCCAGGTCCCTCTGCAGGGCCCTCCTGCCCTCCAACAGCTCCACACCTGCTGCTCACTTGGTGTCATAGAAGATAAACTTTTATACATTGGCAATATCTGAAGAACATTTGGGGAATAAATCTATGCTAGATCAAGCTAAAGATTTCTAGCTATATTCCAAAAGCCAGCAGAGAATGCCTTCAAACATTTTAAAAGTTATGTAGCACTATTTGAGAGCAACAGAATCTCCTCTGATCAGCAAAGACTTCTTAATTTCTTCCCATACATCATTCATCAGATGTCAAATGCATCAAGCAATGAATGCTTTAAATGCCTCTTCTCCTTAAGCATTTCCAAATACACTTTCCTACTTGCTCCCTGCCTTCAAATATTTGACATAATTTATTAAAAATCCCACTTTTTTTTTTTTTTTATTTTTGAGGACTTTGCATCACCTCTAAAGCAGGAAAGGTAAGAAGCACATCCTACCTACAACTGTAATTTCTTGCAGTCTTTCATCCCAACAGCAAACTGCTAAATGATCATCTTCACTCAACTGTGATTTTCAGCTGCCCTCTGAGCACACTGCCACTGCCTTGCACTTTCCTGTCAAATGCTTAGCAATTTAGCAGTCAAGTTACATTCACTTCTTTTGCCTCTGGTCTTTCTGAAGCTGTTATTACTGGTCAAGATCCAGAGTGGATTTCTGAGAAAAGAATGAACTGTTTATTATGGTTCCTCCCTCAAATCAATCAGGTTCAGGGCGTAAGAATGGAACACTTCATCAGCAAGAATGCCACAGTTTGATCAGACATTCAAATATCAACACAGTCATTGAATAACTCTTACACTGCTTACTGTAATCTCTTCAGAATTTAACTTTCCTGTTCTGATTTGTTCTCTGTGCATTAGCTAATCACAGTCATACTAAGAGATGAGAAAAAATGCTGCATAGAAAGAGGATTACTGTTTTAATGCACAAATCATTGCTCGCTTTGCACCTTGGATTGCACTTAAAAGGTACCTGAGCTCGGCATGTTAACCATCTTGTGATGTGCCTCTGAAAAGAATCTGTGAAAATTAATTTGGCTTTTTTTTTTAGAATAAACACTAAGCTTCCTTTTTAGTTTCTAGGTGATTATTTAATCACACATTCATTACAGCAAAGGGACCATTCTAGAGTCATAGAATGGTAA
>WBNM01010085.1:0-12481 GCA_013399055.1 Ramphastos sulfuratus | reverse complement strand
GCAGATCCCTGAAGCGATCAAAGCCTGCATGTCTAAAGTCTAGGGTCGTAAGCTTAGAATACATCCTCCTGGTTGCCTTGAGGATCTTAAATTCAACTGCTTCATGGTCACAGATACATAAATATTATTATTGTGCTGCTGAATGATGTTTCCTTCTCATTCTTACTTTAATTCAGACCTTAAAGCCTCTCTCTTTTATTTATAGGTTGACTTTTGAATTTTGAAGGATTTTTTAAAAAAAATCCTGCCTAAGGAGGAACAGTGAAAGGGAGGTTAAGTCATTGCATTTTAGCTCCCTTATAAATGGTAGCATGGTTTAATCTTCAAGAGCAAAAATAAAGGAATATGTGGAAAGGCAAGCATGCATGAAACAACAAGGATGAAGAGATCTGTACTATAAAATCACAGAACCATTTCAGTTGCAAAAGACCTTTAAGATCATCAAGTGCAACCATGATGCTACTCTGCTAAGTCTGGTGCTAAATTACATCCCTTAGTACCACATCTCTGTATCTTTCAAACACCTCCAGGAATGGAGTTTCAACCACCTCCTATTCACCAATTCCACAATTACTCTGGTGTTTGGTAACTCTTTCAGTCAAGAAATTTCTTTTAACACCCAATCTAATCATCCTCTGGTACAACTTGAGGCCATTTTTTCTGTTGTTGTTAGGGAGGAGAAACCAACACCCTCCTTGCTATAAACTCCTTGCAGACAGTTGTAGAGAACAGGAAGGTCTGCCTTCAGCCTCCTTTTCTCCATGTTCTCTCAGTTGCTCCTCATAAGACCTTTTCTCCAGATCCTTCACCAGCTTTGTCACCCTTCTCTGGATGCAGTCCAGCAACTCAATGTCATTGTAGTGAGAGCCCCAAAGTTGAATGCAGTGCCTGAGGTGCAATCTCACCAGTGGAGCATGACAACTTCCCTAGTCCTGCTGGCCACACTGTTCCTGATACAGCCCAGGATGCTGTTTGCTTTCTTGGCTACCTGAGCACACTGCTGGCTCGTGTTCAGCCAGCTATTGATGAACACCCCCAGTTCTTTCTGTTCTGGGCAGCTTTTCATCCACTCCTTTCCAAGCCTGTAGTGTTGCATGATGTTGTGACTGAAGTTTGGGGTCTGGTACTTGGTCTTGTAGAGCCTTCCCACCCTAGAGCAGTAGGGTATCCATTATTCCACTGCTATTGATGGAAGACAAGGAGCTCAGGTCAGCAATCTAAAAGTCAGTGACCACTCAACTGATGAGAAATTCCTCACTAGTCCTAGTAACCTTTTTTTTTGTTTTCTGGTCAGTAGATCATAAGTATCAATTGCTTTGTGTTTTAAGCAGAATGACAAATTCTTGCTAATTACAAAATTTTTGACAGAGGCCTTTTCAATAGATTTCTTAAAATGCAGGTATTGCCTAGTATGTCTATCTCAATTTCACTTTTTAACTAAATCAAAAGAAAAAAATTGTTCCTTGATGAAGGTATTCTTCTTCCAGTTTTTCAGGCTAAGGGCTACACTAGCTATTGATTCCTAACCATCATCCATGAAAATGGAAATAAAACTTACATGCCTGTATTGTTTCAATCTGACTGCAGCAGCTCTCCTGCTTCAGTTTAATGTGAAGGTCGCAGGATGCTGGATGAAATATTAAACATTATTATTTAACTGAAGTATAAGGGGCAAAATTATGCATTAATATCACTGAAACTGTGTACTCCATTCTCCACAAAAATACTGGAAGAGCTAGATCCAAGGGCTTTTAACTTGGACCTAGAAATTATTTTACAGGTAGAAGGGGTGCATCTACTGACATGACCTTATACCTATTTTAGTCTTAACTGGTAGTTTGATCCAGACATTTTCCAATGCTGTATAGGAAAGATTTCCCACATTTGTTTCATTCACCAATCTTTTTAAACTTAGTTGAGAATTTCACTGTACTTTGGAGATGTTTATCTTATAAAACTTGTCCCTATTTAAAAGTCTCAGAATTTGTTTGAGCTATTTTTCAGTGTTGTTCCTTTCAACCTTTTTCTGATGGTTGATGTCAATATATTGGAAAGAATTAAGGTTGAAAGTAAGGATGAAAGATGCTCTAACCTGCTTCTTTTTGTACATACAGGAGAATTTCTGTTAAGAATAATGACATCCTTGAATGTTCCAGATATGTATGGCAGTTTTGGAGGGGTTTTTCTTTTTTAATTGCAAAAAGAATTATCTGTGAAAATGATTGTTCTGGTTAACAGAAATGGTTGTCAGTGCTAGAGAAAGTGTT
This sequence comes from Ramphastos sulfuratus, assembly GCA_013399055.1. Classification (NCBI taxonomy): domain Eukaryota; kingdom Metazoa; phylum Chordata; class Aves; order Piciformes; family Ramphastidae; genus Ramphastos; species Ramphastos sulfuratus. Next base: position 10,214 of record WBNM01010085.1, on the reverse strand, counting down.
CCAAATTTTGAAGAGGCAGTGTATTTTGTTTTGGAAGATTAAAGTATTTAACTGTAAGTCTTTTTGAAGTGATCCCATTTGAAGAACTGCCAAAATGTAAAGAAACGTATGTTCATATGAATGAGAAAAGTAGAAGATAAAAGTGCATGATGTATATGCTCTACAGGGCTTAAAATAAGATATGAGGGAGTATTAGAACATGGAGTTTAACATGAAATATGCCTTAAGGGAGATAGAGAGATTAACAGAAGTCATGTGATCCTTTTTCACCTGCACAGATCCCTTTATATCCATTGACATCAGTCTTCATTGTGCTTTTTATCATCCTTAATGGTAGAAAAGTGGCATGAAAACTGCATCCCTATCTTGCCTTTGTGTGAAAAGGATGAAAGCAACTGTATCTGTTCTGCTTTTTGGAGCTATTTCACATTTAAAGAAGATACTAATGTGGGGAATCTGAGATAGAAATATTTTCATGGTTGGGGAGTGATTATGAAAGTGATTAAATATTAAGGGTCACTTCTTAAAAGGAATCTCCAAATATATTGATGTTCTAAAATCTCAAAACAATCATTTCATGATGTAAGTCATGGTGGATAGGAGAAATGCCTGGGGATTGGAGGAGGGCAAATATCACTCCATACTTCAGAAAGGGTAAGAATGAGGATCCAGGTAACTGTAGACCTGTCAGCCTCACCTCTGTCCCTGGAAAGATAATGGAGCAGATAATCCTCAGCACTGTGCTTTGCCATACCAAGGACAAGAAGGTCACTGGGAGCAGTCAGCATGGTTTTACAAAGGGGAAGTCATGTTTGACCAACTTGACAACCTTCTATGAGGACATAAGCAAGTGGATAGATGATGGAAGAGCAGTGGATGTGTTTTACCTTGATTTCAGTAAAACATGTGACACTGTCTCTCACAGCATCCTCACAGCTAAGATGAGGGGGTGTGGTCTGGGTGATGAAGTAGTGAGGTGAATTGGGAACTGATTAAAGGAAAGAAGTCAGAGAGTTGTGGTGAATGGGACAGAGTCTAGCTGGAGGCCTGTAACCAGTGGAGTTCCCCAGGGGTTNACTAAGGGGTGACCTGATTAATGTTTATAAATATGTAAGGGGTGAATGCCAGGAGGATGGAGCCAGGCTCTTCTTGGTGATGCCCAATGACAGGACAAGGGGCAATGGGTGGAAGTTGAGGCATAGGAGGTTCCACGTGAACCTGAGGAAGAATTTTTTTCACTGTGAGTGAGGCAGAGCACTGGAACCAGCTGCCCAGGGAGGTTGTGAAGTTTTCCTCTCTGGAGATATTTGAGAACCGTTTGGATGCATTCCAGTGTGATCTGCTCTAGGTGATCCTGCTCTGGCAGGGGGCTGGACCAGATGATCTTTTGAGTTCCCTTCCAGCCCTTGACATTCTATGAATCTCTAATAAGGACACTGTGCGATTAGAGTTAGTGTTGCTCAAGACTTTTATATCCTATTCCACTCTAGTTTAAATTTCCTTCCCATTGGTGCATCTCTGGATTCTCAGCAAAAACCCTCCTAAGCCCCTTTCTTCTATCATTTCTCACTCCTGTTACGCCTATAGCATAGACTGTGGTGCAGTACACTGGTCCTAGCTAGGCAGCTTAGTACAAGCTCAAAACTGAACTGTAGTCACATGCAGGTTTATCCACGAATTCACTCAATGAGTTCATTCTTGTGCTATATTTTATAGAGTAGAAACATGTATTATTAATATTTTTCATCTCCTTCTCTCTCTCTTTTGACTCTTTCTGAAGAAGCAGGGTGAGCAGGCTATTCTTCAAGTCAAGTGACAACTTTAGCATATACATTATTAATCCAAGAGCAGATAATAGTTCAGATGTCTGCTGTTGTCTTGCATCTGGTTGGAAGTATTGAGCTACATCTCACGTCTTTCAGTTTACTAATGGATTTGCAGAGGAAGGAGGAAGTTCTGCTCCAGTGGGATGTAAAAGGCTTTAAGGAAAATAGTGAATGGCTGCATAGCAAGCTGACCCCATAAGTTACGATGTTCTCATGTAGCTTTGAAAATAGCAATAGGAGATAATGCAAGAATCTGTGGACAAAACTGGTGTGCATTCTTGTTCTTGCAAACTTTGCCTCTTGCTAATAGAATGCACTTGGATTCTTCAGTTGCTTGTATCTTCATCGTGTGAAGGCACAAGATAACGTTTCTCAAAAGCAATTTATTCAGAAGTTATGTAGCATGCAGACTGCATGTTAAAGAAATACATATTATAAAGTGGTGTGAAGACTGATTTATGGACACTTGAATACATCTTCATACAAACCAAACTGATTTTTTTTCTTTCTTTCTTTTTCAAAGAAAATATGTATCTGAGCATGAATAAAAGGTGGCACTTCCTCATATGGTATGAATAAAAGGTGGCACTTCCTCATATGGTATTTCATCCTAGTGTGCTCTCTTTGTGAATTATCACATGTGCCCTGAATAGCTTTATTAAGAGCTGGATGGCAGCTATAGATTAGCATTTTCCCATATTTTTTAACTCAAATCTACTCATGGGCAATCATTTGCTGGGATAACAGCCTCCAATATATGAAAATAAATGACAGACCCTGTGTAGTGCCTCACCACATCCACATCTTAGTTTCTGCCGAGATGCATAATTTTTATGTGAAGACCTGAAAATCTGTATCCAGTGATGCAGTGGTAATTTCTATCAGTGGTCTCTCTGGTGCAAAAATGAATTGTTTGATGTAAAAATCAATTGTTTGATGCAAAGATGAATCATTTACTGCACAGATTGCTCAGACAAAAAAAAAAAAAAACAGTGGCATTTGATTTCTGATAGAAATTAAGGAGAATATAATTTGTCAGTTTTTAAGCACTTGTTAAGTATCCTGCAAGCAGTGAGTGGGCCTGTACATCACAAATATCAGTTCATACAAAACAAATACAAGATGCGATGACTGGTGCAAGTACTTTTGCCTTGTTTTTCTGGCCAGTGAATGAGGTCTTACTCATGTACTCATTATTTCATCTCTGGGCATCAATATTACTTAGACATCTTTCTGGGTTTGCTGGCAAATATTTACTTAAATAGAAGAGTATCCTCGTAATAAATAAGTGCAGTTAAGCATCTTGCTGTATCTGGCTTTCTCAATACCGAGACTGACAAGAGGCACAAATACTGTTTTAAAAATCCATCTCTACATAGATGGCAGTTAGGAAGTGCCAAATAAAACTGAAGAGTGATATTAATTCAGAGAAGGTTATAATTTACTTTTTTTTTTTTTTTTTTTTTGTGTAAGTACTGAAATATCTAAAATGCTTACTGTAATTTTTACATGTTTCTGTCTTAGAATAATAGAATTCTAGAATGTTTTATGTTGGAAGGGACTTTTTTAAGTCCAGTTTGTAGTCTGGCTATGTGCTGTGAGCAGGGACATCTCTTACAAGATCACATTGCTTGGTTTCATGCAACTTGATCTTGTTGGTTTACAGGGATGGGGCATCAGCCACCTCTCTGGACAAAGTTTTCCAGTGTTTCACCATCCTCATAGTAAAAAAATCCTTCCTTATATCTAATCTAAATCTACTCCCTTTTAGTTTAAAACCATCATCTGTTGTACTGCTGCAACATGTCCTGGTAAAAAGACTGTTTCTATCTTCCTCATAGGCCCCCTTTAATTACTTATGTCAGTGAAGTCTTTTCTTCTTCAGGATTAGCAACTAGAATTCTCTCAGATTTTCTTCATAGGAGAAATGTTCCAGCTCTCTGATAATTTCTGTGGCCCTCCTCTGGACTTGTTCTCAGTCAAATGTTTTCAATCACTTGAATTTGTTTTGTCACTTCTCTATATATTTAATTTCTAGTTATATTTTTCTCTTGGCCAAATTGATAATCTGCATTTTAAATGAGCTAAATTGTGCTTTAGACTTTTTTTAATACAGAAAAACTGTGGATTCTGTCTTTGGAAATGAGGTCATGACAGCTGCAGATGACAGTATTCTGGAGATTTTTACATCCTACATATACCATAACAAGACAAAGGCATTTGGCTAGCAATATCTGTCACACAGATAAACTGATTTATGCAGAGAATGTTCAGGGCAGAAAAATCATTCAATTGATCTGCTAATTTTGTCTACATACTCCAGTTCTGGGAAAAGTCAAGGAATCCTTCCTGAACTAGCTTGTCTTTACACAGATTTACAGTTCAGATTCCTCTTTTCAAGTCTTCTATCTCATTCAGATCAGGTACTTTAGTATATTTTTTAGGAAACTCTGAAAGTGAGAATTTTCTAATACAGAAATCTATACCTATTCTATGCTGCTAAAAGTACACTTAATAAAGGTATATATTTTTATCTAACCTTCCTCTAGCTGTAAAGAATACACTTTTATGTGGAAAAATAGTTCGAACACAATAAATCTTTACATGTTTGAATTTGAGACAGGCAACATCTTCTGCTTGAAAGTACACTACTGATGTTAACACACCTCTTCATCTGCCTAGTTTCCCTAGGTCCATTTGACCTTGTCTGAGTGTTTTCCACTCTCAAAATGTCAAAATTTGGACCATATGATTCAGCTTACTTCACTATACTTCATGATAACTGATGTTATTTGCAGCTTGTCTTTGTATTGCCAGCCTTTGTCTCTTGTAATGTTGATAAAAAATAATTTTATAATGGAGGAATACAAAAGAAAAATAGCAAAGCATCAAGGAACCATGCTGGAGGAATGCAAGTACAAGGCAGTTATAGCTGGCTGATTGTGTTGCATTTTCAAACACTTCACTTGGGTTGATGCTGTGGTGAAGCAAGATCCTTTATGTTGGCTTCTGTTCTGATTTTTCTGTATAGAGACTTTATTCTTGTAATTGGTAGTGGTGCTGATATTCAAAATGCAAACATTTGTCCTCTGGGAATGAGCTTAGACTTTGGGCTAGTCAGCTGGGAATTATTTCAGTCAACACACCTCATTTTTTTACAGAAGGACCTTTAAAAAATAAGAGAAAGCCTGAGTCCTTGAAATTCAATTTCCAGTCCTGTAAGACTGCCCCATAAACACCAATCATGTGTAATCTTGTTTTGTTACAGATATTTTCACAACTGAGGAGCATTTATAGGAAGAAAAATGCTTTTTTAACCAACCTAATTGAATTGAGGCAGTATGGTGTAGTGAATTGCTGGGAAACAGAGAAAACATATCAGTTTATGGTTGGCAAAATGTTTCTGGAACTTTATTGTCTGGCCTTTTACTAATTAAAAAAAACAAAAACCCAACTCACATAAATCCATCACAAGCTTTTGAAAACAAAGATATCCCAACCAAAAATGAGTTCATAGGATTTCTATTCAGTTTGATTCTTTAAAAGAGGATTCATGGCCTAGCCCAAATTAATCTGAGTCTCTTAAATAAGATTGAGGGATAAATTTATAGATCTGCTTTTCTTTTGTCTTTTTATTTTTATTAACACTTCTTACAGAGAGGAAAAAAAAACCATAACAAAACAACAACAAAACCAAACCATACTCAACCAAACAAATAAAAATACCAACAGGATTGAAGCTTGCAGAATAATTCAGGAGTTTTCATCATTTTTTGACATGACTTATGATAGGTGCTTTGCTGCCCACCACCTGAGCTGTCAACCTTCCATATTTCTACCCATGTAAAAATAATTGTAATTGGATGAAATGTAGACTGCATGAGATGGCAGCAGAATAATTTCACGCTGCAGAACTACTACAGTTTTCTGTCTGGAAAACTGAGTAGTGTATTAGATAACCTGCATAAGCACAAGTTTTCTGGATAGATTTTTGAATGCTTGGGAATCTTCTCTAAAATGTCTGGAAGACACCGACTTTCCCTCTTCTCCTGCACCCCACTCCTAGGCTAGATCAGCCCAGCAAAATGTTGCTGCAGAGTGTACAGGAGAAATGTTCATTGTGAATCTTCATCAGCCAGCTCTTAAGGGGCAACAAGCCTGATTTCTGAAGTAGGGTGGGAGTCAAATGGCATCATAAAATGTATTTCAAAGGGAAACCTGAACTCTCTGTACACAGCATAGTGAAGGTGAACAAATTTACTTATGTCTCGCTTCCATCAGTACTGAACTGTCCTCCAATATAAACATTAAACCAAAATGTTAGCCATAGAAACTTACAGTGAACATCAATGAAAGGGTAGATACCAACTTCCTTTACTTTCATCTTTCCTGTTAGACATCTACTTTAACCAGACATTGGACACAAGAATTCTGTGGAAAATAACCAGTTGTTTAATTAAATAGCTACTAAGTCTAAAATGTGTCTGTGCAGGAGAAGGACAGCAGAAAGACCTGGAAGGATTTTACAAAAAATAAAACAGACTTCTTAATATAAAGAGTAACAAATAGGGCAATTGCTTCCTTCGCTTTAATGAATAAAAATCAATGAACACATTTTCAAATTCTGGGCTTGAATGAATTGACTGCAAATAACTTATACTCTGAATTTCACTTCATTTTGTGAATTATCAATGAGCAGTTTGCCTGCTGCTGAGCTGGTTTCATAGGTAGTTGTCAGGGGAAGCTATTCTGACATGCATAGTGAGCAGGATCTGTACTATATATCCTGAATATCAGCTACAGTTTTTTTATCTGTTAAAAACCAAAACCAAACAATTTGTGGAATGTTTCTGTTNAGTTGCTCCTTGTGTCCGTCTAGTGAGCAAGCGGCGTAACTGGCCGCAAGCGGCATACTGGCCACAAAGCCTTCTCTGCCAGTATAAATCGAGTTCAGTCAATGTATATATTTAATAGTTATTTCCAGATCCTACTATAACCTGTATATAGTTTCTATAACATTGCAAAGAGCCTGTTATTATTATTAAATGGTGGTCAGGGTGGTGTGAGTTCAGAATATTGAATGTTAATAAACTATATATCAATATTTAAAAAATATCGTCTCGCAGTAGTTAATTACCCCTTCAGCAGCAAGTGCTCATAACTTCAGGTTGCTTTTTGAATAATTTCTTCCCATAAGTACTGATTATTTGTCAGCATTCCATATTTGAGTGTACAAAATTCAGTGTGTGAGCCTCTGATGAGTTCCGATTCCACATATATTGGCCATGATCCACTATATCATGTTTCTAGGAAGAGCAACAGGGCTGATAAAATGGAGAATCCAGTAGGCATTTAGAAAAAAGACTTTAATCTAAAAATATATATTCTCTTCCCTTGAGGGTAAGATAAATTCATACATATCAAAGATATTAAATGCAATTATTAGAATAATTTAAAATTACTTAGAAGTTAACTAAACACAACTTTATTGTTGTAAATTCCAAGCAATATTACAAATTGTGGTGTATACTTCAACAAAAATATTGAATAAAATAGTACATTTTCACTTAGTTAGAAAGGAAGTAATTTATATTACTGGACACCTGTAGTCTGATTTCTCCAAATTTCTAAAAGATTTTGCACATAAAATATTATAACCGAGTTTGAGAAGAAAGCTACAATTAAAAAAGAAAGGGGAAAAAGGGAAATCTAGTGTTTAAGGTTATTTAGATCAAATTATTTACCTCAGTTTGATTTTTTTCCTAGATACATTTTGTAGGAAAAAAATAATTGTAATCTTCATTCTGTTTTTTAACCTCTCTGAAGTGAAGACAACTGATAGTGTGGCTATACTGTGCTTGGCCATCGTGTTAATTTTCTATGTAATTTCAAATTGCCTGTTTTACTGGAGAACTTAATTCATGTAGTCTATTTATATCTTAACAGAAAATGTAACAGGCAGAGATAGAGAAAGTCTGATATTTTAGACAGAATTCAGTAATACTTTTTCTCTAGTCTTTGGTTTGGCCTTCAAAGATATAGCTGGAACTTCAGAAGTTCTGAATCTTGAACCAGTGTTGGATAATGTTGGACACTGACATACGCGTGGGAAAATGTGCTAAAGGGTATATGGATATATTGAATCTCTACTGGTGGCAAATTATTTTCCAGAACACTTTTTTAGACACTGTCACAAACAGTCAGTAAGATGAGGAAATATCAGGTATGGAGGGGAAAAAAAAACAAACCTCAAAATCCCAGACATAGCTCTGTGAAAGAAAGGTAGACTCATTGTATAGATCTATAAATCTTGAAATCTGGCAAATTTGTATTTAGAATTTTAAACCTGTATCTTAAAAGCAATCTCTAAACACGAAATTCTGGGGAAGACTGCTTTCTGCTGTGTGTCAGACCTCTAGGTCAGACAAACTGAACAAAATTGCCTGCAAGTTTTCCAATTACAGATTGCTGAAATCTCCTTAGCACAAATTATTCTATAAAAGGTTATCTCATTTGTATTGCCCCACCAAGTTGTTGTCGAGATAAAAAAGGGACTTACACTGTGAGAAGAGAGTCAAAGTAAAGCTGAATTAGTATCTCATGGATGTCCAAGTAATCATTTGAGGCTTCTCTCTTGTACTTACTAGTACTGGAACTAGATATGCTTTTCAGAAAATGCAGCACTATAATTACTTTTAATAGTATGGTGAACATTCTGCTTTCTGGAAATTGAATGTACTAGATTTTTTTTTTTTTCTTTTTCCTTCATATTTCTGTATTTCTGTAAAGTAAAGCCTGACTCTAGCAATAAATAAGAAATAACCACGTAGTGCTATTTTAAGCAATTAGGAAAAAAGATACAGAAAAATTAGTTTGCAGGATATACATAACTGTTATTCCATAAATATGTCTGAACACTGCAAAAAAAAGCACTGTTTTTTTGTCATTAGATGAAAATAGTATGTATTTCTTGCTACTGCTAAATTAGGCAATCTAATTTGGTAGGTGGCAGAAAATGAAGGACTGATAGTTGGTGACTTTCCACATCACCAAGTACAAGGCCTTCACTAAATAAATGAGGAAAGAATGTCAACTCTGTTGGCAGGAAATGGCCAGTCATACAGGTGACAGCCAGTCTGGGTGAGGAATATCATGTAGTGGTTTGGTACTGCAAGCTGTTTGTAGTTAGCATTACTAAAGCTGCCAGCCAGTTGCCTCATAAGGTCTGCTGACAGGCAGTAATCTTATCTGGCTTCCCATTTGTTCTTTGCTTTTTATCTGCTAAATACAACTTCATCTTTCCATGGGTGACTTATGTGCTATTTGAAATCTGAAGACTGCATTCAATCTTGTGGACACAAGAATAGCAGAGGTGTTATGCTCAAAATCATCTAGATCTGGGCCTCTGGCAACAATTTTTCATGAAGATGTGTTTAGATTTAAAAATAAACACTATAAAGAGGGAAAGAAATGTGGTTGCATTATTTTTCCATTAATGTCCTGAGAGTTTCAAGATGCAGTTTGAAAGTAGACAAGTTTTCCGTCACAACAAATTCTAAACAGAGATCAGGAATGGAATAGGGAAGGAATTTTTGAGCCTGTAATTGCAGGCAGAGTGGAAAACAGATTTGTGGATCTTTGCTTGATCAAAAAGAGGTTCCATGAATTGTACCTGAATAAAATAACTTGCATAAAAATAATCTTAAGGAAGGTTCTAAAGGATATATTGAGGCTTGCTGGTTTTTATTTCACGTTATTTATTGAAAAGCTTTTGGCTTAAGGTTCATCAGTGAAGAGTCAATGGGTACTTATGGCTTTGGTTTACTTGAGAATAATTATCTCTGGTAAAGAAGTGGTATTAATCTACTATGACTCCATTCATATACAGTGATGGGAGTCCAGAGCTGAGAACGATAAATTATCTTTGTTTCTCTGCTGCTCCAAAAGATTTGTGTGTGGATAGCATATTTCAATAGGACTGGATGGATAAATGAGGGCAGTGGATGTCATTTGCCTTTAGCAAGGCTTTTGACATTGCCTCCCACAGAATCCTCATCGGCAAGCTTAGAAAGTGTGGGTTAGATGAATCATCAGCAGAACAGATTGAAAATTGGCTGAATGATAGAGCTCAGAGGGTTCTCAGTGGCACAAAATCTAGTTGAAAGTCCCTAACAAGTGGTGTTCCCTAGGGTCAGTTCTGTGTCCAGTCCTATTCAACATATTTATCAATAATCTGGGTGAAGTGCACCCTCATCAAGTTTGTTAATGATACAAAATTGAGATGAATGACTAATACACCAGAAGATTGTACTGCCACCCAGCTTGACCTGGACAGGCTGAACGGTAGGGCAGGCAGTAACCTTGAGAAATTCAACAAGGGTAAGTTTA
>WBNM01010083.1:0-22510 GCA_013399055.1 Ramphastos sulfuratus | reverse complement strand
GATGGAGCCAGGGACCAGTACAGCACCCCTGTAATCCTGGGCANCTGGTTGATTCTATGATTCTTTTACAGTCTGTACTAAAATCAGTACCCAAAGAGGTAATTAGCAAGTTTCCAAACTGGCTGAGATGAAGATGAGATGACAGCTGCTTACTTCAACTAGATACAATACAGATACAGGCATATGAAATAGAGGGGTATGAATCTGATGAGCTGGTCCTAGTCTGTCTAAATAGAGGTGAGGTAAAAAAAACCTTCTTGTATCTCCTCTGCAATACTTTTGATTGGTATGGTCAGAACAACTTTGGAAAGAATACCATTATTTTCTCCATTTTAGAGACAGAAAAATGAGGTACTAGGGTTCAAAGTCAACCAACAGCTTCTACCAGAGTAAGGAAAAAAATGCAAAACACTCCGGATTTTCAGCTGCTGATGTTGCTAAATGAACAGAAATCACTCCTGCTGGTAAGCATCCAGCTCATTTCCCACTTCTAAACTTGCCTATCAGTAAAAACGCTCTGCTTTATACCTTCAAATGCTTTGCATACTACCACTCTGAAATGCATGCTGCTTCTACTTCCAAAGTGCTGACAGGAGACTCACCTGCAAGTACAACTCCAAGCCTTGCCGTCGCTGCTCCAGGACCTTGGGGACCCAGTTTCTCACGTGCTTTGAAGGGATCTCTGGAGTTCTGATGAACTTTTTGAGCTGGAAATGGGAAGAAATGCATACACACACGAAGTATAATAGCAACCCTTTAAAATTAACATGATTATGCAAGGCATTATAGATAAAATAACTACACATAAAGGACAACAGCACAGCAATGAAGTTAACAGCTCATTGAAGTAACAGCAGATTTCATACATGGGCATTACAGTTCAAAAAAATCTTGTCTAGCTGCCCAGGACAGTAAGGAAGTTCCCTACTATTTGTTGTGACTAACAGCCTTAGAACAAAACTGCATCAACTACATGAGAATATCTGAAATGAGTTCCTTGTTAGTCAGGCTGGGGCAATATCACACAATGCTACAACATACCCAGATATTGCCTTGCTAATTGTTGTGACACACCACTGCAACAATTTGTGACTCTAGATATAGGCGAATATGAATAAGTGGAAGAAGCACAGAGAGAACAGCTAACCATTTCTCTGGAGAGCTGGCAATCAAGAAAGCAAAATATCCATGCTCAAACTGCACCAACAGATTGACAGTTGTGTATAATTTCTCCTACAGAGAGATATGCCACTGAATATATTTCTAAAGCAGCTTTGTAACTATTCCTCTAAAGATTCCCACAGGAAAGCTTACATACATACATGTGGAAATGTGCATCTGTATACACTTGGATGGCTGGGAGGAGTGGGCACTTTGCTGGGTAGAAAGCTGGCTGGCTGGCTAAGCCCAGAGAGTTGTAGTGAATGGAGTTAAATCCAGTTGGCAGACGGTCACTAATGGTGTTCCCCAGAGCTCAGTTCCAAGGCCAGTTCTCTTCAGTACTTTTATCAATAATCTGGACAAGAGGATTGAGGAAACCATCACTAAGTTGGCAGATGAACCAAATTGAGTGGGAGTGTTGATCTGCTGGAAGGTAGGAAGGTTTTACAGAGGAATTTTTACAGGTTGGATCAATAGGTTTAATAAGGCCAGTTGCCAGGTCCTGCACTTGGGCCAAAACGATCGCGATGCTACAGGTTTGGGGCAGAGTGGTTGGAGAGCTGCCTGGCAGAAAAGGGCCTAGGAGTGTTGGTAAATAACTGCCTGGATACAAGATAGCAGTGAGCTCAGGTGGCCAAGAACACCAACAGCATCCTGGCCTGCATCACAAATAAGGTGGCCAGCAGGAGTACAGAAGTGATTGTCCCCTTGTACATAGTGGTGGTGAGGCTGCACCTTGAATACTGCATTAAGTTTTGGGACCCTCACTACGAAGAGAACTTTGAAGCGCTGCAGCATGTGTAGAGAAGCGCAATGAAGCTGGTGAAGGGTCTGGAGAAAAGCCTGCTGAGGAGCATGTGAGGGAACTGGGATTGTTTAGCCTGGATAAAGAAGGCTGACAGCAAGTCTCATTGCTCTCTACAACTATCTGAAATGATGGTATAGTGAGGTGGGTGTTGGTCTCTTCTCCCTAGTATGAAGTGATAGACCAAGATGAAATGGCCTCAAGTTGCACAAGGGAAGGTTTAGACTGCATATTAGGAAAAATTTCTTTCCTGAAAGAGTGGTCAAGCATTGGAACAGGCTGCCCAGCAAGGTGATGGAGTCAACATTCCTGGAGGTGTCAAAAAATGCATAGATATGGCACTTCAGAGTTGGTAGTTGGACTCTGTGATCTTCAGGCTCTTTTCCAGACAAAACAATTATATGATTTTATGATTATAGGAGTACTCACAGAGAGAGACAGAATCACACATTCTGACAACACTAAATATTCCCTTGATGAAGTTCTTTTNGGAGTTAAATCCAGTTGGCAGACGGTCACTAATGGTGTTCCCCAGAGCTCAGTTCCAAGGCCAGTTCTCTTCAGTACTTTTATCAATAATCTGGACAAGAGGATTGAGGAAACCATCACTAAGTTGGCAGATGAACCAAATTGAGTGGGAGTGTTGATCTGCTGGAAGGTAGGAAGGTTTTACAGAGGAATTTTTACAGGTTGGATCAATAGGTTTAATAAGGCCAGTTGCCAGGTCCTGCACTTGGGCCAAAACGATCGCGATGCTACAGGTTTGGGGCAGAGTGGTTGGAGAGCTGCCTGGCAGAAAAGGGCCTAGGAGTGTTGGTAAATAACTGCCTGGATACAAGATAGCAGTGAGCTCAGGTGGCCAAGAACACCAACAGCATCCTGGCCTGCATCACAAATAAGGTGGCCAGCAGGAGTACAGAAGTGATTGTCCCCTTGTACATAGTGGTGGTGAGGCTGCACCTTGAATACTGCATTAAGTTTTGGGACCCTCACTACGAAGAGAACTTTGAAGCGCTGCAGCATGTGTAGAGAAGCGCAATGAAGCTGGTGAAGGGTCTGGAGAAAAGCCTGCTGAGGAGCATGTGAGGGAACTGGGATTGTTTAGCCTGGATAAAGAAGGCTGACAGCAAGTCTCATTGCTCTCTACAACTATCTGAAATGATGGTATAGTGAGGTGGGTGTTGGTCTCTTCTCCCTAGTATGAAGTGATAGACCAAGATGAAATGGCCTCAAGTTGCACAAGGGAAGGTTTAGACTGCATATTAGGAAAAATTTCTTTCCTGAAAGAGTGGTCAAGCATTGGAACAGGCTGCCCAGCAAGGTGATGGAGTCAACATTCCTGGAGGTGTCAAAAAATGCATAGATATGGCACTTCAGAGTTGGTAGTTGGACTCTGTGATCTTCAGGCTCTTTTCCAGACAAAACAATTATATGATTTTATGATTATAGGAGTACTCACAGAGAGAGACAGAATCACACATTCTGACAACACTAAATATTCCCTTGATGAAGTTCTTTTTCAAAACCACAAAAAAAAAAAGAAAGTTTTCCTCAAAAGTACAGAGCAAAACCAGTAACTGTAATAGACACCACTGTGTTTTAATACAAGTTGAAATTAGACATTCTTCCTGTTGGATATTGCCTCTGAGTAAATCTGAGGCAAAGAATGCAAGGAAAGAAACTCAAAATTGACTTTGACATGCATACCCATGGGAGACTGAGAATTTACATTTCATCTTCAAGCTTTCTGAGATGTCACTACAGGAAAAAGCAGTGCCAACATATCAACGTCTCTACAATCACAAGTAACGAAGCTGCAGCAAAGAAACCTCAATTGCTCTGGAAACTTCCTTACTTCTTAATGATACTAAAATACGATTAGATGTGAAGTGAGGAAAAACAACTCACCAAAACAAAACCCCCAAGCCATGTACTTTTATTGCTGATTTAAGGTCAGAGTATAAAAAAATTTTTTTTCCTCAAAACTGGTCAAGAATATGGAAGAAGCTATGACCACAGCTGTTGTGAACTATGACAGCACCTGCAGATGTGTTACAAACTGGGAGAATGCTCCAGATGAGCAGAGACAAATCTGAAACAACGTAAGCATCCACCAAGGCTTAGCTGCTTAAAAGATAAATACTCTGTAGCTGGTACCTCAGCTGATGATTAACAATTCTTTTGTGCTCTGCAGCCCTGTTATATAAAGCATACAGAACACAACTACTTACATGTGCAAGCACAGGTACTGCATATGCTATATAGATGCACAAAGAATAAATGATCATTTCATTATGCTTACAGGTATCCAATAATATATTGCAATGAATAATTATCACTATGTCAAAAAATATTAAGCAAATCTACATATGTGTTATCTATATTGTTTCAGACATCCTCACACAAGAAACATTTAACTGAGAACAATTAATGACTGTAATACCTTCCCTTTCGTAAAACTAACCTAATGGTTATTTCCTGCAAGACTAAAAGATGGCTCAAATTATCAAGTAAAGAACTATTTGTCCAAGTGTGAAAAGTCAGTATGCTTTAGAGTGTACAGTAATTATTCTTAAATTATAAGTAACTTGCAAAATAAGATGTACAGAACTTAGTATTTTTGCAGATTTCACTGCAGCATTTGTAACACTGTCACCTTCTATCATTTTGGTGTTACAGAAAATTGGCAGGATGATGAATTAGTCAGAACAACGAATGAATAATGTTTTATATGAGGAAAGAAGCCTTTCTTGCTCCAGATGATGCGAGTGGAGCATGCCCTTCTCCGACAAGAAGAACCATTTCTCCTTCAGCCTCTACTCCCTTTTTCCACCACAGTTGTTCGTCACAGAAACAACTTCCCCTGCACACCACAAACATCTCCAGCACTAAGGGCACCTTGAATATGCAGTTACGTCTAAAGATACCTTTCCAATTGCCAGGTACTTACAGCAATTTAGAGCGAAACTTACATTTTCAATTAAAAGGGAAGACAGGAACAAAAAATAAACACCCTATTGGCATGCTGAAAGTGAACTGGTGTCTGGATGTGAGCATAAATAGAGTCATGAGATGTGAACAAATTGTTCACAAAGAACAAATTGTTCACAAAGAACAATTGAGATTCAAGCTTAAAATACTTTTACCCAATAAAAACTGGTCAAATACACACCTCACTTTTGTAAGTATTGAGATTTTCTGCTCTAACAAAAAACAGAGAGGAAAGAGTGAAATCACATACTGTATTAGCAGAGAAAGCATTCTCCAGGATTTCTGTAACATTGAAAGCACTAAGAAAGGTTCAGAGCACAAGCTGTTCAACCATGTTTACTGGTATATCACTACAACTTCAAAAAGAAAAGAGGTATACTGTTTCCAAGGTATGTTGGGTGCTTTGCATCTGTACAGAGAAGAAATAAGAAAAAGTCACTGTCATGTTTGCAGAATAACATAAACAGAGAGCAAGCAGATGAGTAAGATGAATCAACTCGAAGAGTGGTGCAAAGTGCCTGGTTAGAAACCTGTTTTCAGGTTTGTTTATTTTGCTGTTGTTTCTAGAGAGAGAAAGGGACCATCCTTTAGGGCTTTTCTGGTGTTGTAAGGAGAAATCCCTGCAAAGGGAGTTACTGAGGAGGAAACGGAGGAGACAAATCTGAGAGCGAGACTGCAGGCATTTGTGACTTACATGTGGAGTAACTGTGCAACTCTGGACATTAATGTGAAGTTAACAACAAAGGGAAGAATAAAAAGCTGAGGCATTCATAGCTTGTTTTTTCTCAGTCTTTAATAATACTGATAGACTTTGGGTTGCCTGGTCACTTGAGTCAGGGGGCTCAGTTGACACTGAGACTGTAAGCTTTATTAGCTGAATGTTCAGAAGTTCATGGGGCCAGATTGGATTCATCCCAGAGTACTGCAGGGGCAAGTGGATGTTAGTATGCTATAGCAGGACCTCTCTCGATCATCTTACCAAAACTTTTGGAGTCTGGAGAGGTCCCTGCTGACTAGAAGCTAGTCAGTGTTAGTACAGTCTACAAAGCGGCACAAGGGAATAATTGGGGAACTACAGACCTGTTAGGCTAACCTTAGTTCCTTGAAGAATTATGCAGAAGATTATAGTAGGTACTATTGAAAGGGATTTAATGGATAATATAATCATCAGGCACAGTTAACATGGGTTCACAACAGGGAGTCACGTTCAACTAATCATTCTGTGATAAGGTTTCCTGTCTTGTGGATGAATGAAAGGTGGTGGAAATAGTTCTTCTGGATTTCAGTAAAGCTTTTGACACTGTCTCTCACAGCAGCCTTCTGGGCAAGTTGTCCAGCTGTGGGATGAGCAGGCTCATGGTGCACCAGGCAAAGAACAGGCTCAAGGGCAGAGCTGAAAGGGTTATAGTGAATGGGGTTAAATATGTCTGAAGACCCACCACCAGTGGTGCTCCTCAGAGCTCAACAGTAGAGCCAGTTCTGTTCAGTGTATTCGCCAATAATCTAGATGCGTAAGTTGAATGTGTCATGGGCAAGTTTGCCTTTCAGCTTCAAGACCATACAGCAGCATCCAATTCAGTTTTCAGAGGCGATATCATACTTTTTAGCAGTCATCAAAAACAGTTAAAGTACAGGATAACTAATCTTGAGAGTACTAAGTTCCCTTCTATATATTAGTAAGAAGATTCAGTTGACAAGGTTAGCAGACGTCATCTATTGTATTCATTGGATGAAGAGCAGCAGAGCAAAATGGTCTACTCGGTTCTTTTCACATTTAGCTTCCTGGTGTACACAAGTTGTTTCCTCAATTTTACATACAGCAGGTTAGCAACACAACTTACACAGCCAACAAATTATTTGCCTAATTCAATAAAACCCACAACCATATTTGTTTGCTGTAGGAATTTGTCCTATTTTGCCATATTACAAGAAGAAGAGAATACTCCAGACAGCATTTTAGCAATACAGCATGTAAATAATAGCGAAAAAGAAATGGAGAGTTAGTAACATCTGAGAAGTCATCTTCCCCTTCCACACAATAAAGAAGTTGAGTTGGTTAGGAACTCATCTCCAGAGACATCTATCACAAGATGTATTTCAGATAAACAATATACAGTAAGTTTCAAGGGAGAAGAAAACAAACCTAAGGTAAAATGAAGTCACACATTATAAAGACAGAGACCATTACCTTTTTATGAAGTGCATGGAACTCGCTATACCTCTTCTCCACAAAATGTTTCCTTCCATTCATTAACACCTCTATTTTAAAGACCTGAAAATTACAAACAATAAAAAGGAAATTAATGTTACTTGCACAAACAGTTCTGTGACATGTTTGTGACTGCACATTTTACCAGTCATTGAAGGAGGTGATCTCAAAAAACCCTTGATGACTCACAAGCTGCAGAATTACAACAGTGATTAATGTGAAACTTGTACATACTATACATGAAAAACTAAGTATTAAAATCTTCCCTTTCAGAATAATTTTACAGTAGTTGAAAAATAATTTCAAAAAAGGATGGTAAGAAGGCAAAAAAAAAAAAATCCCTCTTACAATACAGCATACTAACATATTCACACATGTTCAGTAAGAACTGGGTAACAGATGCAGTATGTTATGCATGGAAAAGGAGAAATAAATGCAAACAGTATATCATAGGTTAATTTCCTCCTAACCTACAAATTCATGTGTAGTCTCAATTGAGCTTTTGCTACTACCTACACCCTAGGGAGAAAAAAACAACCACCAAACATGGCAAATGCTTGTTTTCTTTGTATGATACATGTGACAGCTTTTGTTGCTGTCTCTGGAAGGTTGAAAGGCCAGGATAAGAAGCTCCCTGGATCCACTAATTAGCAGTCACTAAAGGACATTTTCTTGATTCTCAGGTCACCAGGTCAGTTCCAAGGACAAGTGATGAGAAATATTTTGAAATACTCAAGAAAACAGTCTATTAAATGGAGACAAAATCAGCAGAGAAGCAATACGGAAAATGTGCCTCATCTATTTAGCAGTTCTTTGGTTTCTGTTTTGCTCAGAAAATTATGGAAATAATTATTTCCAGGACAATTAGAGATGATGTTCAGGACAGATGATTACATCGAGACTCCAGATTTAGGCCAAATAAAAAGTTGTTTGAAAAAAATTTGCCAACAGTGTTTATGCCTGAATGCAGAAAAAAGGAGGTTCTATCACAATAGAACCCAGCTACCACTGATCAGAGCAAACATAAAGAAACCATGCTGGATAAGCCTTCTGTTGTCCACTAATAACTGCCTTTCAAATAGGTCAAAATGCTATGGTTTTCACTAGCCAAACCCATTAGACAGTATTTGATTTAATTCAGACAGAAAAGCACCTGCCTTTGTTTGAATGAATGGTAGATGGGACTGCAGTTATTTCATACCAATGCTTGTTAGCTCAAATCGTTGTAACAATTTGTGATATATTCCACCCCTTTGAAAAGGACTGTGTCCTCATCACTGTGAGCAGATGACCTTATTTGGGTCCATCAACACCCACCCCACACCCCCATCTATTTAAACACAAGCCCTATGAGGAGAGGCTGAGGGAGCTGGGATTGTTTAGCCTGGAGAAGAGGAGGCTCAGGGGAGACCTTATTGCTGTCTACAACTACCTGGAGGGTGGTTGTGGCCAGCAGGAGCTTGCTTTCTTCTCTCAGGCAACCAGCACCAGAACAAGAGGACACAGTCTCAAGCTGTGCCAGGGGAGATTTAGGCTGGAGGTGAGGAGAAAGTTCTTCACCGAGAGAGTCATTCCCCACTGGAATGGGCTGCCCAGGGAGGTGGTGGAGTCACCGTCCCTGGAGGTGTTCAAGGCACGTTTGGACGTGGCACTTGGTGCCATGGTCTAGTCTTGAGGTCTGTGGTAATGGGTTGGACTTGATGATCTTTGAGGTCTCTTCCAACCTTGCTATACGGTGATACTGTGATACTTTGGGAGAACAGATATTGGCTATGAAACCACTATCCTCTACACATAAAAAAACTCCAAAGCACCATTAGGACTATGTTTTAAGTTCAGAGTTGTAAAAAGAACCACATGCGAAGAAAAACGAATACTGCCTTTTTTCTTCTTTTTTTTTTTTTTTAAGTTGAGACTTAACATCTTAATTATATGAGAGGTAAGCTATATTTACATCTTACACTCTACACAGAAACAATTCTGCAAGGAACAAAGTGCTTTGTATTGCACAAGAAAGCCACTGCATGGAAGGAGTTTCAAGGATAACTTGGTGGGAAGAATGGATAACAGAATATGTAACTAGTTAGGTCAGAAGTGACTCTAAGTTACTAGTTAAGGTATTGCAACAGTTTTAATTTTTTTTATAATAAAGCTCCAGGAATTATGTGCAACTTCTAACACCTACTTGTATCTCTGTCAGCTAAGAGACACCACACCACAGTTTAGCACTTCCATTTGGTACAGGGTTAGCCAAGCCACTTGGAGAAGCCTATGGTGTTCCTGCCTCAGCTATAAGCACTGCCTTGACAGGTAACCTTCTTGTTCATCATAGCTTGGCTTGTGCAATTCCATTTTGGTTTTACTCATACATGTGCAACTTTGGAGAAACATCTTTCCCTTTGAAGTCTATAAATCTGCCATTTCATAAAGTGAAAAACTGGAATAGTGAGGAAGAAAGGAAATATAAGTCCCTCTGTGGACTTTTTTTTTTTTTTTCCCTAACATGTATCTATTTTGTTCTGTGTTTCAACCCAGGTTAAGGAATTACAGAAATGGCTTTGGACCATCAAAAAATATGCAGTATGTATTTATTCTCTCTTTTAATCCTAGCAAAGTTTTAATCACTGTTTCATAATTTTTGCTTATGACATAACATTAAAGAACATATTTGCTGGTCACTTTGACAGAAGACCTACTGCTTTCTGTGCATAGGGATGTCATTTCTAAAACCACAAATCTGTTATCTTTATAGCCTCAACTGCTTATACCAGTAGTGATGCTTTAATTTTGTCTTGGATGATAGCATCCAGAGCCCTTGGATGAAGCTTTAGCAGCCATCTAAAATTTAGAAAACCGGACAACGGATCTGCTGGGCATGCAATTGAAAATTGCTGTTTGAAAACATATCCCTGCCAATAGCATTTCTAATCTACTCAACTATAGCATCTACATTTCAGAAGCATGAAGCAATTTGTGATAAATGTGGGCAGTCTTCAAACGATTTAATTTAAAGCAAACTTAAATAATTGATTTTGCAAGAAACTTATAAAGCAGAAATCCAAGTAAGTAAAGTAACACATATTGTGCTTATGAGCTTCATATTATTAAATGACCTCATTTAGACAAAACAGATTTAAGGTTTGCCTCCTCACTGTTAACCAGATCACAAATCACAAGAGCAAACTAGAAGCACAGAAGTGAGTTTCTATGCCACTATATCACATAATGACATGGCTTTGTGTGAAAGACAGAAAGATACATTAGCTTATGAGATAGGATCTCTTCGTGGATTCAAAATAGCTATAGACAAATCTCACACAAATTTAACTGAGCAATTGCAGGCTGTGACAGAAAAACAATGTAAGGAAACTGGTGAACATAGATGAAAGGTGCCAAAATAAAGACGGAAAAACTATGGGGGGAAAAAATGCAACACCGCAAGGAAATTACTTTTCTTGTAAAAATGTTCATGTTCTATGAACAGATAACTCTGAAAAGACGTATGACTTTTTATAAGTGACAGTTAAGTGAAAAACGCAACAATTAATCACTGAATAATACAAATAAAATGCTTTTCCCATAGTCACTGAAATACCAGAAATTATACTCACTGAAAGATTTGCAGTTCATTCTGTCTAGGACAGAAAAGACCATAGATGTGAAGACACCAATTAGAAAACTCCTTACAAGTAGTCTGAAATTAGATAGGTTTCACCTTTCTAGGTTACCACCACAATAGCTATCAAGAATGTTTGCACAGAGCCAGAAGATCATTATCCATTAAAAGCATTGTTCCAACAGAACTTAAGCCACATAAATGATGTATGGGACAAATACATTTGGATTGGATATCAGTATGAATAATGTTGATCTTTTGCCTAGCAGAACTACAGATCTGCCACTGCAATTAATAACCATCAGACCTGTGAAAGAAACTCTTCAAGAAGAATTGCTGGGCTTTTTTATTACTCAGATAGTAAAAACTTCCAGGTCTGAGTACAAAATAGATTTAAAAATTATTTTTAAAGAAAAAAACAGAATCTTGTTATCTCCCACCTCTGCTCCATCAATGTTATGGATCATAGCCAGATCTTGGAAAGCATTCTCATAATTTGTTATTGTTATCAAGTATGCTTAATTTTCCTATGTTTTGGAATGTGTCCATTTCTGATTGTTAGCAAATGTCTTAATATTTTTCCCTGTTTTCACAAAGAACACCTAAATTTCTTTTCTGGGTGCAGAAACACAGTAACTAAACTGGATTCTGCATGGGTAAAGAATTGGTACTGTATCACCATACATTTCCAAGACAGAAAGCAGAAATGGAAGAAAACAGGAACCAATAAGACATACAAGAACCATGCATGCCTGGTGTTATAAGCGCACATCAAGAACTGCATCGTAAATGTCGTCGATACTATCCTCCATCAGTTCTTACCTATGTCAAATGGATACAAAAAGACAAAAAAAAATGATGTGAAAACATGCAGCTCCAGTAACTTGCCCTCAAGCTCCCCTGGAATTACGAGTTTAACAAAAATCACAGACAAGTATCGTAAGCATCATGACAGAATAATTCTGACTGGTTTCCTGTTACATGAGGAAATACACAGACAGTACTTTTATATTCACCCATGGGAATATATTAAGTACACAGTTTATAATTATGGTAAAACAATACTATCATGTTGTATGTATTTATACATTAAAAAATTTAATTACAAAGTGTATAAACTTCTGAAAAATTATAGCTGAGAAAGAGTTATGGGGCAGTCTTGTTTGGAATGAGGAAATACAAAAAACCCAAACCAAACCAGAAGTACAAAATATTTACAGAACCCAGATATACCTGTCTAACATTCACCAGGAAAGAAACCTCACAAAATTCTAGTGTTGTGCTTTTCTCTCTCAAGACCAAGCTTAACAACATTAATTCTATTTAATATATTACAGAAATAAATACATCCCTTTTGATGCTTCAGTATGCTTGACAGACTTTTGTCTGAGGAACAGCTAATGCATTCAAAGTGTCAAGAAACTCAACCTTAAACCACTGTCATGGCCGTATGGAAGGAATTTCAGAGCAAATGAAATGACAGCCACGGTCCATGAAACACTAATAGGATTTCCACGTGTTTACCATTTCATTATTGTTCAGACAATGGCACATTTTCTGTTTCAGTTGTGCTATGACTAGAACAAGACCACAGCATATAGTAGGCACCAAGAGATGACTTTAAACTTATCCTCATCCAACTGATCTGGGTGAAAACAGTATTGTACGAAATCAATATTGACACCTGAGTGGTGAAAGTAACCAGAGGACATCTAGGTGCAGTGGCAATTTGGTATCTCAGGAGTGTATGTGCCTCACAGCAACACTACATACTTTTGAAGGTTCTCCACAGCAGAGGAGGAGACAAAGACAGTACTTAAAGCCAACTCAAGTTTCAGAGTAGTTTTGATAAAACTGAATCTTGCTATCCCCCAATCAAAACTAAATTAACTTATTCTGACTTCACCCTTTGGAAATAGGGGCTGCAAAATTCAGTTCTGCAATGGGTACAGGGAAGCTCAAGGGAGCAGAGCCAGGCTGACATGAGGCTGGGTCACTAGGCAAGAGGTGAGGGAAATCTCTCTTTTTCTCTTCTCTCCAACCACATTCATCTCATCCCTTTACTTGCATCCACTGTTTACTTTGTATTATTCCTACCATATGGGTCACTGGGCATGAGGTGAGGGAAATCTCCCTTTTTTTTCTCATCTCCAACCACATTCACCTCATCCCCTTACTTGCATCCACCGTTTGCTTTGGATTATCCCTACCATATCCACTTGCTAAGACTTAAGACCTTCTGTGCCTCAGGTAAGTTGCTTATGGTCACATCTTTGCCTCCTCTCGGTAGCAGTTGCTTTCCCTGCTCTACACAAGCAATCCCTGCACAAGCTTCTGCATGGTCTTCCAACTAAATGGTCCCCTTTCTGCTGCAGAACTGAGAAACAAGTTGAAGCACAAAAAAGAAGGAACAGCCCTCAAGGGCTCAGGTTTGCTCCATTTAATTTTGGAGGGGTTCTAAGAAGGAATGACTGTGGCAGTAAGATGCAGTAATGGAAAGCAGAAGATTAGCTATCAGAAACAGAATAGTCAGAGTGTTGGGAGTGGGGGATGTGGAATTAACAGGGACAGAGCTGAGAGTCATCTGTCCTCACAGTTACAGAACCATTTTTCCTGACTGTCACCAAAGCAGGCAGAAAGCAGGAGCTGCAGCTCAGACAGCACTGATGTTTGGAGCATTGGTCCTCACGGGGAGGCAATAAGGCCACAGACACCTCCATCTCTGGGGTGACTCAGGCAACTGCTTGTTGCGCTTTTGCTTCTGTGTCAGTGTGCAGCTTTACTCGACACAATTGTTCCACTTTTGCTGAAAGGTCCCCAAGAGATTCAGATCCATTGCACTATCCACTATGAGATGTGCTTATCTTATCAAGGCTGGGTCACAAGTTGGGCTGGAAACAGAAACAACCCCTTTCCTCCACCCCAAGCACTGTCATGTGCGTTATAAGCAACCAGACTGTTTCACTTAGTGCCCATTACAATGTATAATATTAAATTATGGCAGAAGAGAAAAGCACATAGTTTAACCAATGATGGAAATCAAGGCTTGACATTATGCAATTATGACATTGCTTTGTCCAGAGTCTGTGAAGGAGAAAGACCATGTCAGTGAAGTGAAACATTCACTGCAGGATTTCCAGAGAGCATTCCCAATAGCTTTAGCCTTTGTAAAGCCGTTACCTGACCCCTCTTGGCCTGGAGAAGCAGCCTTACTGTTTTGGTTACATAAATAGATTTTCTACTTTGACATAAACCCACTTAGGGAACAAGTATGTTGTTTCGCTGACTCCTTCAGTTAAATCTCACGTTACTGCAATCTAGACTTCCACTACTAAAATAAAAAAAAAAGAGATGTGTACCTAAGAACAATCACAAGCATGTGCCCATAAATATGAAAAAGTTTTTCATGGACAGAGTGGTAAAGCACTGGAATGAGCTGCCCAGGGAGGTGGTTGAGTCACCAAGCCTGGATGTGTTTAAGGGCTGTTTGGATGTGGTGTTTAGGGATATAGTTTAAGGTAAGTCTTGTAGAGTAGGATTATAGGTTGGACTTGGTGATCCTGAGGGTCTTTGCCAACATGGATGTGTCTGTGATTCTGTATGACTTCTAATTTAATTACCTCCTTACTAATTTTGTATGTTGGAAAAGCTGTCTCTAAGCTAACACAGGTGTTACCGGTACCAGCATCTACATAAATCAGAACTAAGTCTCTTTGAGAACTTTTCAGTACACATTCCTTCTTTCCCAAAGCTACATAATAATTAAGGGGATTCCTTCGCCAACGCTTTTTTTTTTTTTTTCTTTTTTCTTTTTTCTTTTTCCCCCCAGAACTGGCCTCCTCCATTTGTAAAACAGCAGTTTTGGGAGGAATTACATACAGAAGGCATGCATAGGACTTGGGAGTATTCTCTCTGAAGATGGCCTTTGAGCAGTGCATGTCATATTTCTTTGATTCTAGAGGAAAAGGTAGTAAAACCATTTATACTGCAACCCAGTCAGACAGTTGTGCAATTCCTACAACATGGGAAGCTCAAGGGAGGCTTCCATGGAGCTGTCACTGTTGAATGAAAGAGTAGCTGACATATAAGAGTAAGTAGTTTTCTGATTTTTTTCAACTCTCTTTAAACCAATCTTTTCCAAACACATGGTTCATAAAATCCCATAGGAACTTCTCTGTCATTTCCTGAGAAATAACTTACTTGGCTTTCCAAGCTAAAAAGCCTCTCCCTTGCCAGCAAACACTGACTATGGAAATCTAATTTGTAACCAAACCAAGAAGGTACAAGATCTGACTAGCTTTTTGGTATTTTTCTTTATTATTCCTGTAAAGCACAACTGTTACACAGACGACACCCTTTAAAAATCTCTTTGTGACCATAATGAACTATTTGGCTAACCTCCTTAGAAATAAAATTAAAGAAAAACCTGTTTATTTTTTGCTGAAAAAGGAAAAAGTTCCTAACACTTGCTAATTCCAACAATTACACAGACCAAAAAATCAGCTTGCTCTGCTCTACTTGTCCATTTGGATCATCTCAATGTCCTGTATGGAAGTTTTCTACTACTAGAATATCCATAAGCCTTTTCACAGAAAAGATAAACTTTCCAGTAGAAATAGTATATTGGGTTAAAATACTTGAATATTGGGGGAAAAAAAGATGGAAAAAAGGATATTTACATGACACAAATTAATTCTAAGTTTGAAGACATTATATATATATATACATATATACATATATACACATACACACAGACACTCTCTCTCTCTCTCGTCACTAAATCCTTTGGGAAGTCTATAAAGAGTCCTCTCACTTCCCAATGCAGGATGTAACTCATAAACACAATGCAATTGCCGTCATATTCCAAACATCTATCTGCAAGAAAACCATTTTTTAAAAAAAGCTAGACTCAGGATTGAGATTTTCCTAGAGATTTTGTTTGCTCTTGTATTTGCTGTCTGGAGAACACTTGGGCCAACTGCAAAGCACAGATGTGTTTCATAAACAAAACTGTCAAATGGTGTCAAAGCTAACACACTTAAAAAGTATACAGGCAACAGGGTGATAAGCACTACACCTGAAAGGAGCTGGCTCTCTACTGCCTCATATTCCGTGGTATGTCTTCTGTCTACCTTGGTATGTGAATTCAGCTTTTTCCTCTGCTACAGACTAACCAAACATATATGAACACGAAACACAACAGTATTGAATCAAGTTACGGAATACACAAGCTAGTAAAAATCAGGTCCACATTCCTCAGGGCAAGTAAATACCAGAAGGGAAAAAATACTGTATATCCACCTTGCATCTTTTCTTATTAGGGTCTCTACAGTAACACACCTGGGAAAGTTTTGTTCTTAGGATATATATACACATTTTCAGGTACTTTCTTTAAAGGAGACAACTCACTCAAACTGTCACTAAATCAGCACTGGTCTGCCTTCCAAACTGGAAACCGAAGTACCTCTGCCATTGCGTGCCATCTGCATTATTCTTACATGCAGCTGACAGCACTATTTCAAACATCGGTACCTGTTTTCTGAAAAAAGAGTCATCCTATCCATCTATGCAAAAATGCCATTCTGCTTACCAATGGTTTCCCTTGCCAATCAATCTCTTTTGAATGGTAATTCAAAGTGAGATGCAGAAATCGAGACAGTCATCAGCAAGTTTGCAGATGACACCAAGCTAGGGGCAGATGTTGGTGGGTTGGAGGGCAGAAGGGCTCTGCAGCGGGACCTCGAGCGNCCACTGGAATGGGCTGCCCAGGGAGGTGGTGGAGTCACCGTCCCTGGAGGTGTTCAAGGCACGTTTGGACGTGGCACTTGGTGCCATGGTCTAGTCTTGAGGTCTGTGGTAATGGGTTGGACTTGATGATCTTTGAGGTCTCTTCCAACCTTGCTTATACTGTGATACTGTGTGAAATAAGATCAAATAGTTATAAGGCTGTTTCATTTGTTACTGGACTAAGCCTGCTGTGACAGAGACAAGACCTGAAACAGGCTACCAGGATGTAGTTACTGATACATTCAAATGCAGACAACCAGATAGCTTTTAATGTACAAGGAACGTGGCAAGAACAGAAGCAACAAACTCAGCCCACCTTCTGAAGGGAACACAAGACAAACTATTACAAACAGTGCCCCAAAATAATAAAATATTGAATGCTGTGACCAACAGAGTGTTTATGCTGTAGTTGGCTTGGTGGCCAGAACACAGATACTCCTGAACCAGATTTAAACTAGTTCAGTTACTACTGCTGGCAGCATAACACTAGCAGCCGTGTTGACAGCACAAGCAGCAAAACTCATGGCAAAGTCTAGATAAAGCTCAGTGCCAACGGTGCCAGCCTAGCTCTATCCTGGGTATGTCTGTAGAAGCTGTAGCCAGTGAGGTGTAGGAATCCCACAAAAGGGTGCATATGAAGTTCAAGAGGGATGCACAGTTTAGATTTGACTTGAATGCAAGCTACGAATGCAAGAAAGAGTATTTCCTCATTTGCTTTCCTTATGAATTATCATATAAAATACAGTAAGCAGCTGAATCACAGACACTTCAAGCAGAACTGTACTGGTATTAGTGGAAGAGCTAAGGTAGCACAGAATTTGAGTCAAAACCCCATGTAAATGTTGAGAAAATACAACATTTAAACTGTGTATGGAGACTACACCCAGTGCAGTTATGTCAACATATGGTATTGGTTCAAAGATAGTAGAAATCCTAGTACAAACCAATATCCAGCCTAATATATGTAATTAGACCATCCTATTAGCAATTTTGTAATACAAGATTGAATAACCCATCAGAGAGCACCAGTTGCACAATTAAATATTTATCATTTCAAAGACAATGAGCATCGATTCAGTGAGAATTATGTTAATTTGCAACTGGCCTCTCAATCATTTGTAAGATAGTGAGGCAAGCATTGAGTAATTACATGCCTGCACATGTACTCAGCCAGATAAAGTATCCGACATATTTCAGAAAGATTTAAAATAAGTTATACATTGAGTCTGATGCTGGAAATGTGGAAACAAAAGAGTGCACACTACAAAGTGACAGACAATGGATGACTGAAAATTGTGCTAAATGTTTAACTGTTGAGTGTTGCTTGCAGATAACAATAGCCACTCTCCTAAAATGTTAACTAAAAGCACCAGAGTCAGTAAGTACAATTCACTGGTCTAAAAGTCTGTGACTGCCTTTTCCTTCAGGAAGAAAAAATATAGACATAGTCAAGCACAGACTACCGAAGAACTAACTTGGCTTGAACACTTCAGCGGTAAAAGATTTCTAAACATCGCATTGTGAGGAAACAGTATTAATATACCCATTTTTATCTGAAATTTGAGAGTCACACTTCATGCCTCAGTTCCTGGATGTAAAACACATCTTCATTTACCATACTAGAAAATTCTAGGTGTTCATCACCTGCAGATACCAATCAAGTGTCCCATTTACATACAGTCTTAAACACCTAAACTCAGCTAAATTCAAAAGTACTAAATTCAGATAAATTCAGAAGTACTATGAAGAAAAAAATGACAGATAACAATAAGGAGCCATAACATATACAATGTGATGCTGTCACATAGATCACTGCCTTCCTCATTTTGAGGTTTCAAATTTTCTTTATACCTTACTATGAACTTAGTGAACACCTTACTCTCCTATGCAAACTCATGCAGTTTTGGCATTTTCCTATTTCTTCATGTTCAGTATTTAACAGAAAAATATTTTGCCATTTCTATTCACACAAACCACTCCCATAATTAACTTCTTCAAGGAGGTTTTTTGTTTTGTTTTGTTTTTCTTTAGGCGTTTTGTTTGTTTGTTTGTTGTTACAAAGACTATATTACTGTGAGTTTCCAGTGACACCTTGCAGGAGGAATGTAAAATTTGCTTAGTTTAAGTCTTTAGTTGCAACAGAGGTTGATTCCTCAATGTGTTTACAGAAGGTGTCACTTCTTTATTCACAGGGCAAAGAAAATGCAACTTAACCTAGGGTGCCATCTTATCTGCAACTGCCTCAGTAAGTAACTGCTTATCTTTCTGTACAGCCTCTGTCCTTTTTCACCTTTTCTTTCACCCATGTATGTTTTCCACAGGTAAGAAATCTGAAGGCTTATGGAAGGGACATCGACTTTGAATGAGCTGATTCCTCAGCAGCCTGTTTCATGCAGCAGCTCACCCACACACTATTGCCATTTTTAATTAACGTCTCAATCACATTTGAAGATTAAGTTAACTTAGTAATATATATTATAGGAATTAATGGCAGTGCTGGGACTAATTAAAATAATCTAGTGTTTTCTATTACAAGATTATTCTCAGTTACTTACAGTTTTGCCAACCTTCTATTTTTGAGCTTAGAGTTTTCATAACAGGTAGATGATTCAGATAGAAAATACTTTTAGAAAGTTAAAGCTCAGACAGTCCAAACACATATTTGAAGACAAATATATTTTACTTTACTCATGCCAAAAACCCTAATAAAAACCCCAAAAACCCAACCCAAAACAAACTCCAAACCATTTCATACATATTCCCCTAAGATGTGAACAAGAAAACAAGGAAGTCAGATGGGAGTCAAATTTGGCCAGCCCATATACTCCTGGATAAAAGCTTGACTTCTAACAAAACTTTGCACAGAGTATGTGCATAATGCAGCTTTACAATGGCACTGCCGATGCTCTATTCTAGCAGTGTAACTGTTCCAACTGATATCTCCACAAAGCCAGGGTAAATTTCAGGTCTACAGAATACCCTTCTACAGTTCAGGAACTGCCATGATGTTAGGGAGAAAAAAAATATTAGAGGATGTTTTCAATTTTTTTCTAAGAAAGATATGTTGGACAAGAATCTACATTATTGCACAGGGTAACAACACCCTTAAAGACCATAACACATTACCGTTAAAATAAGCAGGCTAAAGGAGAGCAGGAGAAGTGGCTTTTTCATCTGAAGCACTGTGGCTCCTATAACCCTGGAGGGAACGTTTGTTTTCATTGTGTATAATAGGAAACCAATCCCATGGCATCGGCTGGCTGCGAAAAACACAGAGTATCCTTCTCCCTTCGTCCCCTGCAGGTGGGGTAACTGGATGACAAAACCTCTAGCGTCTTTTAGTGCAAAGGGATATACCAGGGACCCCAAAGCTCTACCTCCACCAGTGATATGTCTGGGGCAGGATCTATCCAAATGATATATCGCTATCCTTTTATGCCCAGTCATTTGCTTAGGGGTAAAAAGCAGAAAATGGGGAAACCATTAAGAAACAATCGTTGTGAATTTAAGCACTTACAGTGTTATTTAGGCCTTCCACACAAGGCAACCCAGAGTACTTCGCACGTACTTACGTGGTCAGCCTTTTCGCCATCGAGTGTACCCTTAGCTCAGCATGCAGTACTGACAGTGTCGTGGAAACAAATCAACAAACGGCGATGTCCTTAGGGGCTCTTTGCATGTAAGAATAAAAAACTTTCAAGAAAACCATTTGTACAGAGAGTATGGCCTCGAGATTAAAGCAAATGGTGAAATTAAAGCATCAGGTGAACCTGAAAACTTTACATCTAAAATTTAGCTGAACAATTTAAGTTTTTTCCTTGAAAAACCTACTTTGAGCATCCCTCTTGGGCACGATGCAATAACAACAACAAAAAAACCCCACAACCCCCCCAAAAAAACCCAAACAAAAAAAATACCCCAAAAAAGCTAACCAACCAACCAACCAAACAAAAAATCCTTCAACAACAAACTGCCCCCCACAAAAAAACAAACCTACAACAAACAAAACAGAACAACCAAAGAAAACCAACCACCTCACCCTCACAAGAAAACTGGCAAGAGCACACACAAGTTCAAATATCTCCTAAAGTTAGCTCCTCCACACACTGTCACTACCAGCATCTAGCTGGTTTAACATGAGAAGTTGTACTGCTGAGGGGACCACTGTTTTTCTACACATATAACTAACATTTCTCAATTCCTCCTTCCAGGGTATATTAAGGAGGTGGAGAAGGAAATAGAAGAGATATTGCACAGAATGCAATATTGATTTTTTCTACCTGAGGAAAGAGACTCTCCGTGAAAAATCTCTCTTTCCTCCTCTACTTCATGGGAGAAGTCTCAAAAAAGACATTAACCTGCAACACCATAAACTACTGTGGAGTTTTGCTCTAGCCAGTGTTTTTGTCAGAGTTTAACAATATGTAAATTAAAAAAAAACCCTATTCATACTTCAGGTATTCTTCAAATACATAAAAGTAAAAAAAGAAATCCTATTTCCCTATAAAACTTCTTAATCACTGCAATTGCTAAAAAATATCAAATAAAACCAGTGGAGGACTTTAAAGAAGAACGAACTTCTATAATTATTCTTTAATACTACAGAAAGTAGAGGAAACCAATTCATTAAAATGTGTATGTAAAAACCTGATACGATGCTAAAAGAGTGGTGTTACCTTATTCTTCTAGTGTATGTTAGGTTTGCAACATGTTGACCACTAATTACACATGAAATTGCAATGCCCTACCTGCATACATAACATTTCTGGCAGTAAAGACTGAAAGGATTTGTAATGGTTTCACAGGAACATATGAAGTATTACTGTCGTTTACGGTGAGAAGATAACAGCTAACAAAATACTTTCAGAAAAAAAATGCTAGGATTTCTATGCTTTTGCATGGGTTTTGCTCTATGTATTGGATTATCCAATATACTTGGTTTCAAAAAACTCTTCCCCTACTATGTCATCACACCAACCTGCAAAACAAGTAATTTGTAAAATTCTACCCATCAGAAATAGAAATTAATACTATAAAACATGTAATACTATTCCCAGATCTATCTTTGCATGGAAAACATAATATTCTATCAAATCTCCTTCTATTTTTATTTTTTTTAAGACCTAATAGAAAATTACTGCATGTAAAACTCACTCAATTTTTGTAGAAAAATAAGACTATTACTAGATCTAGTGCCAAATCTGGACTATTTAATGGTTTCATTATAAAGCCCACATTAGATAAACACTGGTGCCCGGGCCCAGAGAGGTAGTGTAGAAAGTCAAAACATGATAGGACAAGACCCTGTGCAATATGATCTATGTTGACCCTATTTTGAGCAGGGGTGGCGTAGAGAGGTGCCTGGACCTCCAAGGGCCCTCGCCAACCTACATGCCTCTATGATCCTATGAAAGCTCCTTCCAAGTCGGGAAGAAAAGTAAAAAGACCAAAAAAAATCAGCTTCCATTTCTCTGCTTGTTTTTTTGGAAGACAGAAGATTCAGTTATACATTCATGAGATTTCCTGTCATAAATTTGTACAGTTTTGTGTTACTGAGCAGCAGTTTGCCCTTCAGCTTTTTGGAGTGATTACTGTGAGAAGTTAAATTTATTCAGATTTATCAAATGACATAATGAACCTATTGTTTCTGTGAAGATCCTGTTGCAATATTTCAAAGATGAGATGAGAGATGTTAGATAATCCCATGCAGGAATCACAGAATCATAGAAACATGCAGGTTGGAAAAGACCCTCAGGATCACCAAGTCCAACCAATAATCCTGCTCTATAAGGTTCACCTCTAAACCATATCCCCAAGCGCCACATCCAAATGACCTTTAAACACATCCAGGGTTGGTGACTCAACCACTTCCCTGGGCAGCCCATTCCATGCCTCACCACTCTTTTCTTGAAATTTTTTTTCTTAATGTCCTGTCTAAACC
>WBNM01010082.1:0-27822 GCA_013399055.1 Ramphastos sulfuratus | reverse complement strand
CAAGCTGAGCTTGTATACCTTGTTTCACACAAGAGCAAATCAAGTCTGGGCAAACCAGAGTCCTTAGACTCAGTGGCTCCAGGTTCTTTGTCCTCTTTCCTGCAGTTGCTTCTCCCCAAAACAGAGAGAGGGAGAGCAGAAAAACATCTCTGGGCAAGCCAGGACATGTATGAGCCTATTTTGGCCTATTTTAGCCTACCATGACAGGAACACATTTTGAGCCATATGTTTGATCCTTGTTATGAAACTAACAACACTTAGAAGATACTGCAGCAACATCAGTAAGAGAACCAGCATCATAGAACCATAGAATGGTTTAGGTTGGAAGGGACCTCAAAGATCACCTGGTTTCAACTCCCTGCCATAGGTACAGACACCTTCCACCAGAATAGGTCCCTCAAGGCCTCATCCAACCTAGCTTTGAACACCTCCAGGAAGGGAGCATCCACAACCTCCCTGGGCAACCTGTGCCAGTGTCTCATCACCCTCACTGTAAAGAACTTCTTCCTAACATCTAGTATAAATCTCCCCTCTTCAAGTTTAAACTCAGTTTAAATCATGATATATTTATCTTCATAGCTTGAAAGGGACAATACGTATCTCCAGTCAAGGAGTTCCAAGAAAGTAAAAACATGCTGGACCCTGTAGAAAGTTTCTTCTATAATTACTCAGCCTTTTCTGGTGAAGCCTGAGAGATATGCACCATCACACTATATTTTGCAAATGGTTTAATTTGCTCACTACATTTCCTGTCCTATTCTGTGGAGGCTAGAGACCTTCCAAGCTGGAAATATGGGACAGCCAGGTGGACAGCCAGGAATGGATGGTTTGGGGACTGTCAGATCTGTTGTACAGTAGAAAAGATGAAGTGATATTTCTGGTCCATTCCAAGCCCTTTTAAAATGATTGTTAGAAGAGACTGAAATGCAAAATTCATGTTAACATACAGTGTACACTATGAACAAAAATGGAAACCTTTAGGGAGGAGGGAAAAAATATGTCAGTTTTAGTGTTATTTCAATGCCAAGAATGACCTAACCTTCTACATTTTATTTTTTTTTTTCAATCTCATTGACTCATTAACTGAGTTACAATTAGTTCAAAGAAAAGAGGAATATTTCACTTTCTTTCACAGTAATTATTACACGTGTTCCCTTGTTATTCTCCCCCACACCTCCTCTCTCTTAACAACAAATCACAAAGAATTATCCTTCAAAACCAAACAGCAGAGAGCAAATATTTTGAGACTGAAACTCTTCAGAAAGACCCATTGCCCAGGCAAAACAATCAGTCTGATTATTTTTTTTTTCTTACTGAAAATGTGGGTGGTTTTCAAATACAGGAAAGAAAACATGACAGCTTGTGGTGATATTTTCCACCAGAAAGATGCAGCTTTAAGGGCTTTTGGTTTCCAAATACCTACACCCACAGGAGTGGCCTCATCTGTTGTAGAAGACAATGCCTGATTAGTTGTACAAGTCAAGTTAAAGGACAATAATCATGTACAGCAGTTGATGTGTGTTCCAGTGGAAGCACTGTGTCAGCTGGGTAATTAATATGGCAGCTGCCTCCCAGGCTACAGTGTTGTTGAGATTAGATATGCAAAAACCTGCTGTAAAAAAAGAAGGAGAAAATCTGTTCTTCATGATCCTGGTGGATTGGATCCATTTGAAGAAGTCCCTGTTCATTGCAAGGGGGTTGGATTAAATGACCTTTAAAGACGCCTTCCAACCCAAAGCATTCTCTGATTCTGTAACAAGGAGGAGGCTTAAATCACAGTGAGAATGCGTTCACAAAATCACAGGGTGGTAGGAGTTGGATGGGACCTCTGGAGACCATCTAGCTCAACTTCAACTCCCTTGACAGAGCAGGTTCAGTCAGCACAAGTTGCACAGAAATGCATCCAAGCAGATTTTTTAAAAGTCTCTAGAGAAAGATACTCCACAACCTGAGGAAAAGGACCTGGGGGTCTGGGTTCATGAAAAGCTCAACATGAGGCTGCAGTGTGTGCACAGCCCGGACAGCAACCGAGTCCTGGGCTGCAGCNATATATATATATTTAGATTATATATTAAGGGAATGCTTTCTGGGACTGAAGGACAGCTTTGGGACAGGCCATGGTGGATGGGTGTGGATCTGTCACCAGATGTCTAGGTGGATGAGTGAATGCCACCTTAAAAAGGGCTTCTGTGGGGTTTCTTGGGACAGCATTTGGAAAATAGAACTATTTAGGTTGGAAAAGTCCCTTAAGGTCATTGGGTCCAACAACAGACCTAGCACTTACAAGATGTCCTTATCTGAGACTTTGTCATTGTACAGTTAATTTTTTTGCCAGGAGATGATGCAGACTAAAGCCTTTTTCTGTCTATATGTTGGAGCAGCAGCCTGATGCACAGTTTTGTGTGTGATATGCAGAAAGTAATCCTGAGCCTAAGTATTTGCAGATCTGTACCATTTTCCATAGGCAAAGTGACCCTCATGTCACCAGCTGCCATGCCATTCTCTGTCTCGCAGGTGGGATCTGGTTCACTTTTGTGGCCAGTATCAACAAGGATGAGGAAGAGACTGTGAGGGTGCATGGCAGCTGGGAATGTACCACTATGATGACTGAAGCTGCACTCATCCAGTCAAGTGCAGGAGGATATGGTGGTCCTCCAACCATCACGCTCCTTTGCAAATTGTAGCAACACCGTCAGCAACCAGCAGAGCTAAAAACCTCAGCTTTGGATGGGAATGTCTGGGATTTTAATTATCTACAGCTCACCCTTGCATAGGGTGAAAGAATCTTTTCTTCATGAAGAAGTATGGAACACTATGAATGCCACATCTCCTGCCTCCCTGCTGCACCCAGCAAGGGTGGATATCTAAGTTAATGGCACATGAGCAGTTAAAAATGCAAAATCATTTGCCTCATGAAATGTCTTTTCCTCTCCTAATGATAAGATGAACTGATAATATACTTGGCCTGAATTCTTCTGGAAAATAACTAACAACTCCGAAAGCAAATAATTTCCCTTGGTTTCCAAAATTCCTTGGTTTCCAAAATTCCAGAAGCCTTTCCTTCTACCTGATCTTCTCTTTATTTAAATGCATACTTTACATCTAAGGGGTCAGCAGCAAGTACAGATGAATCACAGTATATTCAAAGAACCACCCCAGCCTGCTCGAAGTGAATATTTACAGGTCCTGAAATTTCTAGACACCTCATTTTGATGATGTCAAACAAACCAGATCCTTTACAGGTCTGGCAGGTGGCATGTTCTGCACCTCTGATGATGCTTTAACCTTTTAGGGAAAACCTATTTGAGATTCTTCACTAGAGCCTTAGGATCCACAGAAGGTACGAGAACATGGCATCACGTCTGGCATTTCCTTTTCCTTCTCGTTGCTTCTCTTCCAGATTCCCAGGCCAGCTTACCCCTCCAGATCCACTTGTCCACAATCCCCATTATCACACCTATTCTTACATCACAGAAGGAAGCCACAGGACCAGAGGAGCTTAAAAGGTCTTCCAGGGGATGTCCCAGGCAAAACTCACGTCTGACATCCTAAAGCCCTGAAAGGGGTGCACCAAACAGCTATCACCTGGCCTTTTATACAACAACCTGGTCCAAGGTTGGGCCTGCCTGGAGAGAGATGTTTCAAATACACTTGGCTAAGAATGCAACATGATGGTACAGATGAATGAGTAAAGACTCACCAGTTGACTTCTTGCACCTGGTTCAATCAGTCTGGTGGATGAAGGAATCTAAAGCAGCCCTGTAGAGAAGGACTTGGAAGCACTGCTGTGTGACGTGATCCAGTGATGTGCACTAACAGCCTGAAGACTAGTTGTGTCTTGGGTTGCATCAAAAGCAATGTGGCCAGCAGGTTGAGAGAGCTGATTTTGTCCCTCTGCTCAGGTGAGGCTTCACCTCCAGTGCTATGTCCAGCTCTGGAGTCAAGACAGGAGGAGGGCATGAACCTGTTGCATCAAGTCCAGAGGGGGCCACAAAAATGGCCAAAGGGATGGAACATCTCTGTTACCAGGAAAAGGCTGAGAGAACTAGGGTTCTTCAGCCTAGAGAAGGCTCCAGAGACTGCTGTGGTCTTTCAGTGTTTAAGGGGGCACATAAGAAAGATGAGAACAGACTTTTTAGCAGAGCTGGTTGTGAAAAGACAAGAGATCATGGGTTTAAACTAAAAGACGTGGCATTCAGATCCAGATCTAAGGAAATGTTTTACAGTGAGGATGGTGAAATGCTGGCACGGGTTGCCCATAGACATTAGGTGGCAGATTCCTCATCCCTGGAAACATTCCAGATCAGGTTGGATGGGGCTCTGAGCAACCTGATCTAGTTGAACATGATCCTGCTTAATTAAGCAGGGTGGTTGACTAGATTAGTTTTAAGCGTCCCTTTCAATACAAATCGGTCTGTGGTTCCCCTCTCTGTTCCTCAGCACACTTCCACTGCCAGCCACAAGAAGACTGTAGCCTTGGGGCGGGGGGGGCGGGGAATCAAGCTACTATTATTTTTTCATTCTTTTTGGTGAGCATGTCTCTCCAGCTACGGTTTCAAGGCTGCAAAAAGTCCCTTGCAGGACTGGACCAAATGCTCACCTCCCAGGCAGTGCAAGCCCTCGGTGATCAGGACATTTTGGGGGCAAGCCTGGGAGGAGCACAAGGGGACCCAAGGGATTGAGATGCGGACGCTGTGGAGCGGGGTGGTGCCCAGGAGGTGAAGGAGGAAGAGGCGAAGAGGGCAGCCCCGGAGGGGCGGGGGCGGCTGCGGCGGGCTGAGCCGAGTCTGGCGGCAGCGGGCGGAGCCCAGCAGAGCCGGGCTGAACTGCGCTCAAGCAGTGCCAAGGCTGAGCTAAAGCGAAACAGGCTGTGCCGAGCCGAGCTCAACCAGGCCTCCCAGAGCTGAGCTAAGCCGAACCAAGTTGTGCGGAGCCGACCTGAACTGAACCAGTATGGACCAAGCTGAACTCAACTGAGCCGAACGAGGCTGATTCCGAGCTGCGCGGGCAGCAGGTACCACCTGGCAGCAGTGCGGGGGATGCGCGGGCAGGGCCGAGCAAGGTGTTGAGCTGCGGAGCTATGAGAAGGGTAGGCTGGTGGGGATCCAGTGAGACTCTCGGGTGCAGGAAGAGCCCAAGGCAGCGAGGACCTCATAAGTTGTGTGCAGGACAGAAGGGACAACCTGTGCCCAGCGGGACAGCGACAATGAGAAAGTTTGGGGCGCTGTTTGGTGCTGTTGGTATCTCATTTTACCTGAGACGCTGCTTAGTACCTTCTGCTTCAGCTCTTGTTCAGTTATGGGATTTTAAAGCTTTCGGATTGACATTTAACCAAAGAGTTTTTGTTTGGTTGGGATTTTTTTCCTTCTTTGTTTATTTTTTTTTCTTTTTTCTTTTTTCTTTTTTCTTTTTTGTTTTTTCTTTTTTATTTTTTCTTTTGTTTTCTTTTTTTCCCTACTTTTTACTTTTTTCCCTTTTTTATTTTTCTTTTTTTCCGTTTTTCTTTTTTCTTTTTTGTTTTTTCTTTTTTATTTTTTCTTTTGTTTTCTTTTTTTCCCTACTTTTTACTTTTTTCCCTTTTTTATTTTTCTTTTTTTCCGTTTTTCTTTTTTCTTTTTTAATTTTTTTTATTTTTTGCTTTCTTTTCTCTTTATTTTGTTCTTTTTCTTTTCTTNTTTGCCTTGTCCTCTCCTTTTCTCTTCCCCCTCTTCCTTTTCTCTCCTTTTTCCCCCTCTTTTCCCCTTTTTTTTTTTTTTTTTTTAATTTTTAAAACTTTTTTTTTTTTTTTTTTTTAATTTTTTTTTGCTTTTCTTTTTATTTTTCTTTTTTTTTTTCCTTTTTCCTTCTCCTCCATCTCTCAAGCCCTATGCCTGATATCCTTCGTGAATGTTTGTGGTTTCATAATCACATTTTCCTGCCTTTATAATTGTTGTCTTCTCCCATGTGCCTTCAAGTGGTACAAACAAGGGAAAAACGAGAAAAGTAATTAAAACTAACTATAACAAAAGTGTTAGTCAACACAGCATACAAACTGGGGAAAATGGAGAGGGAAAATACTTCCCTCAGTTAGGTTGTGTGGTGGTTCATAGATGTTTCTTGCTTACAGCAGTAGGCAATGAGACCGACAGATAGAAGTTTGCTATGCTAATGGTTGTACTTGAGGATATTAAAGGTCTTTTTCAACCTAGATTGTTCTGCTATTCTATGATATTAGTTTTAGAGGTGATATTGATATTTGATGTTGGACTTGGTCTTAGAGGTCTTTTCCAACCTTAATGTTTCTATGATTCTCCGATCCCAGGAGCTGGACATCTCATTTTCAGATCAAGTTTGTAATGTTCTACCAACTAACTCTGTGCTATGTTTGTATGGAGAAATGAACTTTCTCCATCCCTCCTCAACTGCATTTTCTTCTGAAGGAGAGGACTCAAAACCACAGCCTGGCTACTCTGTCTTGAAAACAAGTTTGTGTTCCCTGCATGCATGTTGAATGCTAATGAAGTTGGCCTCTTGGTGTAATCAGATCCTTTTAAATTGTAACTACAACGCAATTAACTAACTTCTCAGCTGTACTTTAATCTCCAATAGTGTAATACTTTGCAGGGGTGGAAGCTTTTTGCAGGCTCCTTTTTTATTTTTCCTTCAGTTTCCACTGATAAAACAACAGTAGCAAAGAAAATTAGTTGAGCAGCTGAAAGCTGCTCAACTGAGTCATGCTAATAGCAGATTATTTAGTAGGGTTACCAGGGCAGGAAGAGATAAAGTTTCACTGAACTTGCTATTAAAAAAAAAAAAAAAAAAAGAGAGAGAAAAAAAAAAAAGACAGGGAGGAGGGAAAAACAACTCTACGGTGAATAGGGCAATGTTCTGACTCTGGTATTTTTGAACAGCCAAATCCTTGAGGTCACGGACCCCTGGTTTTTTTATATTTCCTTTTTTGTCTTCCTTTTGATTGAATAAAGGACTCCACATCCCAGCTGAGGTCCCCCAGGTGTTTTTTGAATTTCTGGGGAGTGTGTTTTAGGGACCAGAAAGAAGCACCTGATCCAAGATGTTTCCTGTCCCACCTGATTGAGGTGGGATGCAGGACTGCATCCTCAGACCGACCAAACTGCCGTTGGCTGAATGTCTGCTATTAAAGTTGAACCTGGATCCCAATGTGGCCTCTCTGTTGTTGCCTGTGTCTCTTTTTTGGCATCTTGGCTGGACATGAGACTTTAACATCCACCAACCTCCACTTACCAAAACTCCCAGAGCTATGCTGAATCCCTTGTTTTAATTTCATGACAGTTTTGCCAACTCCCGTGAGGGCATGTGATGAATGAAGCAAATAATGCTCAGCTTGTGCAGAGATTTTTAACTTGAAAGATTTCTTGCTTTAAGAACATGTCCCAAGAAGGGCAACAAAGCTGGTAGAGGGGGTCTGTAGAACAAGTCTTATGAGGAACAGCTGAGGGAACTAGGCTTGTCTAGCTTGGAGAAAAGGAGGCTGAGGGAGGCCATCTCACTCTCTACAACTACCAGAAAGGAGACTCTAGTTAGGTGGGGGTTGGTCTCTTCTCCCAAATAACAAGAGATAAGACAAGAGGAAAAGGCATTCAGTTGTGAAAGGGGAGCTTTAGGTTGGGTGTTACAAAAAATTTCTTCTTCTGAAGGGTTGTTATGCCTCGAAACAGGCTGCTTAGGGAAGTGGTGGAATCACCATCCCAGGAGGACTTTAAAAAACAGGTGCAAGTGATGTTGAGGGACATGTTGAGGTCCATAGTGGTGGACTTGACAGTGCTGCTTTAATAGTTGGATAGATAATTTACAGG
This sequence comes from Ramphastos sulfuratus, assembly GCA_013399055.1. NCBI lineage: Eukaryota > Metazoa > Chordata > Aves > Piciformes > Ramphastidae > Ramphastos > Ramphastos sulfuratus. The sequence continues at coordinate 20,008 of WBNM01010082.1, read as the reverse complement.
TTTCTTCCAACCTTAATGATTCTCTTATTCTAAGATAAAATGATGCTACAGTTGCACTGGCATAGGCAATGAAGAGTTTAGTGAGACTTTCTCCCCGCTTAGACATGTCCTTTGGACTTTTGTCAAAGCCTTATTGAAGACTCAGATCCTTCTCCCAAACCTTTCTGTATCTCATCATCCCCCCTGTGCCCAGCTGGTTTTGTAATCAGAGTGCTACTTAGGCCAAAACTATTCATTTTTTTCCATGCCAAGGAGAGCTGTGAGCAGAGGGTTGTTAAACTACCAGGGTAGAGCTAACTAATTGGTATTTTTTCTGCCTCAAGTATGTTTTCTTTCAAAGAAAGTCACACAGTTGACTCTTGAAGCTTCTCAAGGATGCAGTGTGTGCCTCAGCACCACGTCAGAGGTGAAGGTTTCAAAGGAAAGGCTTGGAGGAAGAGATGAGAAATGAGAGATGGAGGGAAGGAGAGTTCCGGCAGCTTAGGTTCCCAATATGAAAAGTTTTGGTTTTCTTTATTTTCCAGGTTAGTCTCTGTTTTTCCTCCCATTTTGCTCTGAAGAAGCTGATATGGTAAATAAAACTTCTGATGGCAACCTACTTGTTTCTTCTCTCATCTGGGTTTAACTGCAAAGCGCTCTGCAGCAGCCTAGGAAGGAGGGGAAGTACTAACCACCTCCCAGGCTCTTGTGAGGTGGGCTGCTCTATAGGAGCTTCTTCTGCCTTTTTACATACATGTTTGTGGATCTAAGTTAAAGCACGTGGCTGCAAAGTCTGTTGTTGCTTTCTCATGTTGCTGAGGCCAGGATTTGTGTAAGCAAAGTGTTGTTCTTTGCATAAGCTTCAAAAAAGTGATCCTCAAAATAGAAAACAAAGAAAAAGTCATTAATGTACTGTGCAGAGTTCTGGAGCCCCCAACACAAGAAGGTCATGGAACTGTTGGAATGAGTCCAGAGGAGGCCACGAAGATGATCAAAGGGCTGGAGCAGCTTTTCTATGAGGACAGGCTGAGAGAGTTGGGGCTCTGCAGTCTGGAGAAGAGAAGGCTTCCAGGAGCCTTCCAGTATTTGAAGGGGGCCTACAGGAAGGCTGGGGAGGGATTATTTATAAGGTGTTGCAATGACAGGACAAGGGGCAATGGGTTTAAACTGGCAGAGGGGAGATTTAGACTGGATGTTAGGAGAAAGTTCTTTGCAGTGAGGGTGGTGAGGCACTGGCACAGGTTGCCCAAGGAGGTTGTGGCTGCTCCCTTCCTGGAGGTGTTCAAGGCCAGGTTGGAGGAGGCCTTGAGTGACCTGTTCTAGTGAGAGGTGTCCCTGCCTATGGCAGGGGATTGGAACTAGATGATCCTTGAGGTCCCTTCCAAACTAAACCATTCTATGATAATGTGAATATCCAAAACCTGTATGTGTGAAATCATCTACAGGCCTAATCAGAGCGTTGATCCTGTGATCACAGGCACCCTCAGCTTCACGCACACTTCCCCTGCAGGGTTACTTAGATGCCATCTGCCTGTTATCACACGGAAATGTTCACTGGCTCATGCTCGTGGTTGACATCAAAAGGCTGTCTCTGTTAGCCTGTGAACTCAGGATGACAGTTTATTTCCATTTCATGCTGTTGGTCTTTGTTTCCCTGTGCTTGCATCCTGACCAGAGCTTCTGTCTCCTGGTTGTAGGCCTGGCCGGAATGAAGGCGTTAGGAAAGGCAATGTGAACTGCAGGACCTTCTCTGTAGCCAGTTGCAAAGTGGTTTTTGTTTTTTTTTTATTGTTGCTCGTTTCTGTTAATTTTGTGGTCTATCAGGCCTATTGGAGATATTCGATTTGACACCACCAACCAGATGCCATCCAGCAGCAGAGATAGCGTTTATTAAGTTTGATGTGTGTGGAATGAACACAGAGTACTCTTCAAGTGACACACTTCTGGTTTAATAACAGCAAATGCCCCTGGATGGTATCTCCTCCCCCTCTACTCTGTCCTGCTGAGGCCACATCTGAAGCACACACTTAGGCGTGTGCATTGAGAACTGAAAACAAACTTGTATTTTATTTCAGGACTAAACATGCATGCAGTTAATTTTTCGCTTGGATCCATTCTGAGGAGGTTTTTCATGTAGCTGTTTGATTTGCTGTGGAGTTTTTACATGCTGGTTAGCCTGCTTCTCTTCTGATGTGAGTCAGGAGTAGCTGTGGTGGGGAGAATAATCAGTCTGAGTGAGAGGAGGAATTTTGAGTCTGATATGTTGAGAAGAGAAAGAACAGCTGAGGCTTACAGAGATTTGTTGTGGCTTGTGAACGGGATTTAGGCAAGGTCATACCCTACTTATCCATGGAAACTAGAGAGACAAATGCTGATATGGAGCCACTGTTATTTGTCTTGAAGGATTGTGCACATGTTGAGAGCTACCCAGGTTTCCCCCTCCCACCTTTACAGTAGCACTAAATATTTATGTTTTGATTTCTTTTATTGGTGAAATAGTGAAAAAACATGCATCCTTCAGCTTCTGTTTTCGGCTCCACTCTTCCCTCCTCCCCTTCATACAAGTGGAGGGTGTTTTTAAGGATGTCTACAGACACTGTTATTAAAATATCTGAGTAAATTAGATAGAGAAAGTCTCTTGAGAACAATTCTGCGTCTCTCTGTCATCCCCTCCACCAAAGGAAGGTGGTTCTTTGCAATGTATTTTCAAGTGAAATTGGAAAGGATAGTGAAAGGATGGTGGTTTTGCCAACTCTTATCATTAGAAAATTCAGTTACATGGGTTGTGTCAAGGTTTAACATTGTTTAGCACAGGACTTAGAGGGTTAGATAATGTTTGAACTTGATGATCTTAAAGGTCTTTTCCAACCAAAATAATTCTGTTATTCTATGTCAGTTTTTTTCCAGTTCCTGGTTACTAACATTGTTTTCTTATTTATAGACCAGATTCAAACCCCATAGAAAGTAAAATAAAGATTTCACTGAGTTTTGATTTAGAGTCTGTTGTACTTAGTCAAAAGTGTAGACTATCACTGTGTCCTCAGCTAATCTGTCTCTCTCTACAACATGTGTTAGTTCATTTGGGTCTGGATGCAGACAAAGACTGATAAGCTGGTCTCTGAACTTTGCTAACTGCTGCCAGGTGAGACACCATGGCTGGGAACCACCCCCTCTTGTCTGAGGTGCTGAAATGCCACACAAGACATCTCCACCTAAACTAGCTGCCTGGCCTCTTTCAGCTGTGAGACATTTGAGGTCACCAGGAATTTGACGCATTTCAGTCAGCAACATGGGCATAATGGAAATTGAAATCCAAGCAGGTCTCTTTCTTTTTGTCATTTATGAAGAGAGCCTGGGGTGAATAGGCTATATGCAGTGTATATGGAGTAGGTAGTAGAGTGAAGTTCTACAGCAAGGTCTCAGGAATCCCAGCTATGTATTGTTTTTTGAGGGCAGTCTCATACACTCATGGACTTCTTTTGCTAATCACACAGAGGAAGGTCTTGGTAGTGGATGAGAAGTGAGCTGAGGGCAGTGGCATGATAGACAAGAAGTATGTGGTGTTACCTGAATGAGCTTTGGACTACAGTAGTGATGTGAGCCTCTGAATTCAATCATTTCAGAGAATGCCATATATGCTTCCTGAAGTCCTAGTAGCCACCAACGTGCCTCTTTGTGGTACAGGTCCTTCTGGCTCTGCAGTTGTATGGTGGACAAGAGCAATTCTGTCATCACTACTTTAGAAAGGACTTACTTTTGAGTGGTGAAGAAGGAGTATTAACTGATTATAAGCTTTGTCGTCTCTAGAGCAAAGCATTGCCTTGATTTCTTTGGTCAATTCTTCCTTTTCTGATCACAGTAAAGGGACATCATTTGCCTAACATAAGTAATCAACTCTTGCATCTTTGCAAATGCCACCATGGTTGTAACTGATACCAGAGGTGACACAACTTTAGAGCTAGTCCCTGGTTGGGATTTTGTGATTGCACAGGGACTATGTGTTTATCTGGAATGTGTAACTGTGGTTATTTTTTTCCCCCTCTGGCCAGTGGCGTGTGCAGGAGAGACAGTACATCTGCCTTGTGCTCTGCAACACTTAGCTGAGCTAGGAGAGTGATGCTGAGGAGAACCTCATGTGTTTTCTGGGGACTGTGAGCCACACTAATATTGAGACAGCTGGTGTATCACAAAATCTCAGAATGATAGGGAGATACCTCCAGAGATCATTTAGGCAAACTAAAGAATGTTTTCCTGGATCAGGGTGCACAGTAATGTGTCCAGCTGGCTTGAAGCTCTCCAGAGGAGACTTCGCAACCTCTCTGGGCAGCCTGTTCCAATGCTCCATAACCCTCAAAGAAGTTTTTCTTTATGTTTAAGTGAACCCTTCTGTGTTATAGTTTGTACTCACTGTCCCTTGTGCTATCACTGAACACTACTGAATGTATCACTGTAGGATGGACCGGACATTCATTTGCTTTATGCAAGGTTCTGTGCAACTTCTGAGCTCAACCAGACAATGTGAACCAGGGCTAATTAGTAGGGAAAACAGTGTGAGTTTTAGGGGGAAGGGAGGCAGATATTGTCTGCGTGATCATGATTTAGCTCTTCAAGCAGTGTAAAGATGAAACCATAAAGATTTACTTAAGCAGCCAGGTTATATGGAAAAAAAAAAATCCCTAAAATGTGATTCTCAGCACTTTGGGCTGAAATGAAGTGTGTCTGTGTTTTGTATTTAATTCTTCTACCCATTGTGTGTCCTATATCCTTACAGTCAGGGAGATAACTGAAGGTGGAAGCACAGAAATAGACTGGTGGGTGAATGACCTTTCATAAAGTTGATGTGAACTAAATGGCAATGGAGTGGAAAGACATGAAGAGACACAGATGGAAACTCTTTCAGGAACTCACCTGAGGTTCTGATGCTGAGACTGGGGGACCAAACTGTAAGTGGGAAAAGGGTTTGCAGCCTTACTGAAGCCAGAGCCCTCTTAGAAGTGTAGGTTTGAATTGAGCTCTTGTCTGACTAAGGAAGAGGGTAAGTCGGAGTTTATTTAAGGAGGCAGCTGGAGTGCAGAAGCATTGGTAGTAGGAAAGTCATAGAGGTTGGTATTACAATGGTGCTGACAAGAGAGGTCATAGGTGTGGCATCTATAGAAGGGGGTGCTGAGACTGATGGATTTTGGTGAAGCCATGGAAGCAAAGACTGACAGAGCAGAGAGAATGAAGGCAGAAGCCACAGTTCTGCCATCTTCTGCCACACAAAAGAAGTATTTCTGCTGTTAAGGTACTCAGCAGAATAAACATGAAACTGTAAGGGTGTGGAAAAGGCTGAATTATCTGAAATAAAGTGTAAACTGGGCCAGGTGCTTATGGGGGTAGATGTTCCTTCAAATTTACTGGGAGGACTGCAGGGCGAGGAGAAGGAAGCTGGGAATGTGGATCAGAGCTGGCCTTATGCTGTTGGTGTGCCTAAAATGGAGTTATCTGGCAATCAAGCATCTTTTTGCAGTTCCTTGCTGCTGAGCCTGATAGAAAATGTGTGGAGTTGGAGAGGAGGGAAGAGAAAACATTCATTCTCCTTAAATAGTTGGGGAAGCTCTGGAGAAACACAGAAAAAATCCTGGGTCAAAGCTGATTTCCTAAAATACTTCTTTAAAGTCCTTTTTGTCACACAGAAGTAAGGTGTGGCTGTCCAGTGTGGACTCCAGTTACAGTCTGAGGCTCCTCTGTGATAAATGCATCCATGTTTGTGAGGAGTATGTGGTAACACCAAGCACACAAGAAGCTTCATTCCTGACAGATGGTTAGACAGCTATGTCAAGGATGACACAGGCATGTCTGCCAGGAGGCAGAGGGATGAGCAAAGTGCTCTTTTCCAGTCCAACATTTCCAGTGTTCTGGGTCCAAATACCTTTAGCAGATTTTTCAGTTAAATAAAGACATTGAATACCTCTACTGCTGAACAAAGTTAACTGTAGTCACAAAACTGTTGCTGCAGAAGGAAGGATGTTAGTCTGTCCAATTATGGTCCTTCCTTGGAATGTTCTTTAAAGGAAAAGAAGGTTAAAAAATAGGTTCAGATGTTGGCACTGGCAAAAGGTTCAGTGCGTTAACCATCCTGACACAAGATGGTGAAGTTCCACCTGGGTCATTCATGGAATGCACCAAAAAAAAAAAACCAAAAAAACAAAAACAAAACAAAAAAAAAAAACACAAAAAAACCAACCAACCAAACAAACAAACAAAAAGACCATAGCAAGAAACCTATGAATGACTGCCAAAGTCTTACAGAAATATAGGAACTGCTGGGCTAATGAACAAGAGGCTAAATGGAAAGGGGATATTGTACCTACTTCAAGATATTTTGCTTTCCCTTGGTACACTGAAAAAGCTCTGGGAGAACATTTTGTGTGCAGTGTTTGAAACTGTTGCTTCGTGTTTGTCCTGTGTTTGTTAGAAGACAGCTAGAACCTGAAAAGGGACATCATGTTTAAAAATTATAAATAAACACAACAAGGATAATGATCTTGAAAACATTTATTTCGAATTTCTGTGGCCCAGGTGTTGCAGAAATGAGCTGCTACAAGAAATTATATTAACCAAAAACTCTCTAGGGAAAAGTAAGAAAACAAACCCAGCAAGTTGCTTTTAATAGTCTTGACCCTAAATATGCACAAAAATAAGGGGAAAGTATTTACAAAGACGATTAAATTGAGTAGTTGTGCATCTTCCAATGGGTCAGGTGAGAGTGAAAATTTGCTTTGTTTCAGAACCACACATGAAAATACGCATTAAATATGAGGATAACAAGTTTATGACCCAAGTTCCAAGGACAGGACCTGGAGGGGTTTATTCCTGGTAGTGACTCTGCTTCTCTTTCCAGTTTGTTGGAATAACATGCAGTTTAGCTTTAAAAGTCTTGCCTCTCCAGAGCAAGATAAATTCACATTATCAACTGGAAAACAGAAGGTTTATCTGAATGGGAGACTTGGGCTCTTTCTATACAAACAAATCAAGAAGTGCTGAGGTGCATTCCCAGGCAGACCTTCTTTACAGAGCAATATTCAGAGCAGATGGTCCTCAAGAGGATGTGTGGGGTCCCCACCCACAGCTGTATTCCACTGTCTTTTCAAGCTATCAGAACTGTTCAGTATGAATGCTCCCAGATCAAACCCTGCAATCTGGGTCCTTTTCACTGGACATCAGAATATCAGCAGTAGAACTTATGTGATTTTGAGGTACATGTATTCATAGTGTAGAAATAGAAATTCTAGAATGAGAATGGCTTCATTTGTTTTAGAAGAGTGGTCAGCAAGTCGAGGGAAGTGATTCTGCTCTGGTGAGACCCTGCCTGCAGAGCTGGATTCAGCTCTTGAGTCTTCAGCACAGGAGAGATGTGGACCTGTTGGAATTGTACAAAAACAATTAGCGGTCTGGAGCACCTCTCCTGTGAAGAAAGGATGTGAGAGTTAAGGTTGTTCTGTCTGGAAAAGAGAAGATTCCAGGGAGACATTATTGTGCTCTTTCAGTGGTTAAAGGGACCTGCAAGAGAGATGGGGACAGAATTTATAGCAGTACCTGTTGTGATAGGACAAGGCGTGATGGTTTTGTTCTACAACATTTTAAACTGGAAACTTTCAGTGTCAGATTGGATGGGGTTCTGAGCAATCTGATATAGTTCATGCTGTTCATGCTTATTGCAGGAGGGGCTGGACTAGATGACCCTTAAAGGTCTTTTCCATGTCTTCTTTAGGATGAGATGATGCACCCCTATAAGGACTTACATCTCTTTACTGGCAATAACAGGAGCTGGGCTGATAGCCCATATGTGTGCTGCAGTTGTCTGCATGTATTCATGTGAGTCTACCCTTAATCTCTTCAACAGCAGTGAGACCATGATTTCCCAGTCCCTTTATCCCAACCAAAGTGCAGTTGCTGCATACCATCCCTCACGTCACCATTCCTCCTTAGTGCGGGCCCTTGCATCTGCGCCGGGTCAGTTGAATCAGGGAATGGATGCAGCTGCAAACTCACTTGCCAAGTAGAGGTAAAAACAAGAACTACTTTAAGAGAAATCTCTTTCCTAATCCCAAACCCTACACAGTCACGGAGCCATACTGGAAGAGGTTGAAACCTGCAGTGTGAGGTGGGCTGGAAAGCCGAACCATGTCTTTGGTAATAGCCTGCATTTAGGTCAGGCTGAAGAAATTGGATGTGAAGACCTAAGGATAGAAAAGCACAAATGCCCTGTTTTTAAGACCCAGCTAGACATGTATGATTGTAAATCCTGTCTACAACCATAGATATGATTGTGGATCCTGTCCTAGAGCCTGTGGATGTATGTGGTAACCATTGGTATTGCCAGCAGCAATTTTCTGCAGTTCTTGGTGGGATGAATGCCAACTCTTTCACAGCTGTAAACCTGTTCACCTGCATTAACTCCACTGTGGTTAAATCATGTAAAAGACTGAAAATAGACTTGAGGCTCTGGTCTTGCCTTGTACACAACAAGTGCAACAGGATGAAGCCACGTGAATTGAGCAGAGTCCAAACAGTCATGTTTTTAGGTTTTATATAGGAGAAATGGTCCTGTTAGTGATACACACAACTTGCTCTAGACATAGCATCACAAAATTACCCCAGACTTTTAAAGAGAAGTGTCCATTTCTGTGCCTTCCATTGGCCATGCTTCATTTCATGTGGCAGAATAAATGCTTTTCCTGGGTCCTCTGTGTCTGCAAGCAATGGGAAAGTGTGGAGATCATCACCCATGTTGCAAAATCAAGTTGTTCCATGAACTTTTGGGAGGCTCTTTAGTTTCATGGAGTCTGGTATTGTACCAGTCCCATCAGAGGCTGCTGGTTCTGCTGTTCCTCACCCTCTCACTTGGCTGCCTATATGGGATGCTTCAGATGGAGTGGCTGACTGTGGAGAGAAGAAAATTAAATGACTGTGCACATTCCCCTCCTTTATTTCCTCATCTGATCAATGCCCTTAGAAAGTGTGAGAAATGTTGGGTGACACCCAGAGGGGTTCTGAATTTCCTCCTTTGTGAACAGCCTGGTTTGATCTCCATTGCAATAACAGGTGATACATGCACCCAAAATGAAAGTCACTGAAACTAGTTCTTTAAATCCCTGTTCCCTTCTGTATGGGATACAAGGAGTCTGCGGGTAGAGGTAGGGTCTGCAGCCATCACTGCTGGTGTTCAGTGTTGCTCTTGAAATCTGCAGGAAGATCCTGAGGTATGCTTACGTGTAGGTTTCCACCAGCTATATAAACAGATCTTTACAGTGTCAGGATCTGCTTTTTTGTCTGGGAGATGCCTTTTACGGGGCAGAGATGATACCCTTCAACTATAACTCCTGGTTCCTTTCTCTCTTGGTGATGCAGATCCTCAGATTATGGACTTATTTTGCAGACACAGTTTTGCCTCAAAAAGGGGAGAGGGTTTGAAGTATTACTTCTGACCTCTAGAAAATGAGATTTTTATGGTATCAGGAGAAACTGGGACCAGTGCTGTTTAACATCTTCGTCAGTGTCATGGACAGAGGAATTGAGTGTACCCTCANTATCTGAAGGGGGCCTACAGGAAGGCTGGGGAGGGGCTATTTACAAGGTCTTGCAATGACAGGACAAGGGGCAATGGGTTTAAACTGGCAGAGGGAAGATTTAGACTGGATGTCAGAAGGAAGCTCTTTCCAGTGAGGGTGGTGAGGCACCGGCACAGGTTGCCCAGGGAGGTTGTGGCTGCTCCCTCCCTGGAGGTGTTCAAGGCCAGGTTGGATGAGGCCTTGAGTGACCTGTACTAGTGGGAGGTGTCCCTGCCTATGGTGGGGGGTTGGAACTAGATGATCCTTGAGGTCCCTTCCAACCTTACCATTCTATGATTCTATGATAAAACTCTCTCAAATCCACCAATACTTCCCCTCCCCTCTCAGTCGGCTCTCATTCAGTACTTTGCCATCTCTCTTACTTCATACATGTGTCCATTTTTGTTTAGCAAATCAGAGATGACCTTTAAAGTTCCTTCCCAACCCAAAACATTGTATGGTACTATGAAATCCCCTAAAGGTAGCTGTCCTCAACACAGTTCTTCCACTGACTTAGAACAGGAGTTCATTTCCTCCTCCCTCCTTAACCACAATTGATTAAGGATATTGAGGAGTTTATAACTCTTCCTAATATAATCTGGGAATGATTTCCATATGCTGCATTCTTCTCTGTAGTGGGCAAAGTTCCCCTGTGCCAGAGAAGCAGGGTTCAGCATTGCTGAGTGTCAATTACACTGTATTTTAATGTTTTATTGGAGGAGAGGTAGCAGGTGGCCCTTTGTAGAATAATACATTTCATCCTTACTTTCAGATGCCTTATAGTATCCTTTCCACTGGGAAATTAAGCAGACACTTTCCATATCCATTGCAGCTGCTTTTCATGTTAAATTAAACTGCTGCTATTACAGTGAACTATTGCTGGAGCTGAGCTGTGTTCCTCCTTAATTGTTTATGCCTGTGGATGCAAGCCATGCAGCAGTCCTGTAGTGGAAAATGCTGGAGATACGACCTGAAGAACAGATGTTTGGCCCAAAGCCAAGGTGGTTTCAGGAAAGACTGGGAGAGAGAAACAGGAAACCAGTTATCTGTCTGATTTATTGGACAGGGTGAAGAAACCCACTCCAGGACAGAGTCACATGATGCTGGTACAACAGATAACTCTGATTTTAGCTAGCTTGTGGCCAGCCTCTGCAAGGCTGTTGATTTGCTAACACTAGATGTGCCAAACGTGCGTGTTTTGCAGCTGGGTATGAAATCCTAGCATGTTTCTTGCTGGCTACAGAACACTTCATGCAATGTACCAGTTTCTGTAAAGTCATAGAATCATAGAATTGTTTCAGTTGGAAAAAAACTTTTAAGATCATTAAGTCTAACTGGTAACGCAACACCACTATGGTCATTAAGCCATATTCTGAGGTCCCAGCATAAGACTTTTAAATGTGATACAATGCAGAGGATTTTCTGAAATGTAATGGTCTGAGGAATCTGATCATCTCTCAGAGGAGGGTTCATTGCATGCTAACAGAGGGATCTGAAATGGGTCCAGCTTACGATCAGGGAGTGCCAGTTTCTCTCTGTTCATAGAATCATTAAGATTGGAAAAGACCTCTCAGACCATCAAGTTCAGCTGTCAACCCAACACTACCATTACCACTAAACCATGTCTTATCTCAGGAACCCAGCTAATCGCCTCACACAGAGACACAGATGCTGTAGACATCTACAGTTAGGTGAGATCTGTCCCATCCATGTTTTCATGGAATCACAGGCTGGTTGAACTTGAAAGGGACTTCCAGAGGCCTTTTTGTCCATCTTTCCCATTCAGACAGGATCACCTGAAGCCACTTGCCCATGACCACCTCCAGATGACTTTTGAATATTTCCAAGGATGGAGATGCCACACCCTCTCTGGGAAACTTGTTTGTGAAGTACTTGATCACGCAAAACCAAAAGGACATACTACTCTGTGAGGAAGGCAGGGGGTGTTTAGCATTTTAAAACTAAGGGAAGTTTTAAAGTTAGTGTTTTGGGAGCAGATCCACAGATCTGAACAGGTGTCTTGTGGCACTCCCAACTAGTGGGTTTTGGAGCGGTGACATGAGTCTTGAGCAGATCGGGTTGCTTGCACAGTTTTAACTGTGTTGTAACTACATTGGTTTCACTGGAATGTAATGAATGCCAGGTTCAAACTTCTAGCCCTAATTTTGTTTCTGAAGTACTTGAGTCAGCAGTGTTGGTACATTTTAGAGCTGAGTCATATAAGAAAACGTTTGGCTTCCTTTAACAACACTCATATTCTTGGATGCCCAACACGTTGATTAGTCATTCGGGTTAGCACTCTTGAGTTTTCAAATGTGAGTTTTCAATCCTCCCTCCACATCCTCCTGCTCCTATCTATGAAACAGCAGGTTCTCAAAGCCAGGGGTGTGGAAATTGGGAATATGGAAGAGGACAGATAATATCCTCTTGCTCAGCAGTCACCCAGGAGTATTAGTGGAGTATGGCAGAGAGGGATAGAATGCATCTCTGTTTACATGAAGTGACGTGATACTGCTGTTATCCCTAACCTTAGCCTTAGCCTTAGGCTCTTGTCAGCTTTCCACACTGATGCTACATTGTGCAGGCAGAACATGCNAAATATTCCAATTAGCCTCAAACCAGCACAACTACTGAGATTCCTCTTCTGCTGCTGGAGACATTTTGATTTGTTTTTCCTTTTTGTCTTTAGGCTACGTAAGCTTCTTAATTTTTGAAGCGAAGAAGCTGTCTGAATAATTGCATAAAAATATAAGGGAAAATATATATACACATGTGTTTACTTCTGTTAAAGATATTTTTCCTACTTAATTTGATCAGGTTTCTTGCCTTCTGTCAGTCCAGGCAGAAGTTTCAAACTTTTTTATTCCGTACACCATTCACTGTATTAGTGTCCAGTTACACAAATGCTCCTCCTTACCTAACTACCTGTGCTTGAATATCTAAATGCAAGTGGCTTTCCAGAGCAAGTTCACCATGCACTTGGTTAATGTGTTTCTGAAGCACCCTACAGAGAGATGCTTTCCTCATCCAGAGGAGAACCAGGATAGTCCTAATCTCCTGCATCCAGCCCCAGGTGATGCTTGCCTTTCCTATTAACTTCTGTACAATTACTAAAGTGCTGATGTTTTCACAATTGAAGGAAATGCCGTGTACAGAAGTCCATGGACAGTCTTCAGAGGAGGTCTGATAGCTGGTGGCCCATGATCTCTGTGTGACTGGGGATAAACAGTAGACATAAATCACAGCATTTTTCTCTCTCCTTCTACCCTGTCCAATCTTCCTCAGCAACCTGATGGTTTTCTTCTTTTAAGTGCAATATCCAAGTAAGTTCATGAATCTTTTCTGTTTTCCTGAAAATTCAACCTGCATGTCTGCTGACCTAGCCAGAAATTCAGATGGGAAGAAGTGTCTTCCTGTGCTTCTCTTGTATAGATTTAGCTTATATAGAGTAAAAATTTAGGGAAATCTCCTGGGAAACCTCCTCTGCCAAAATATCTGTCAGAGAATAGGTGCAACTGGTTACATGGGTATTTCAGTCCTAGTGTTAACTGCAGCTGTTTCTCTTCACTTCATAAAACAGGAAGAAGAAGATCTCACCATATCCAGGACACAAGTGAAACAACAACCTGCTGTGACCTGGCCATGCCATAACAGAAAATTATTCTGAATTTTACAGTCACACTAGACTTCTGCACAGGGGCTGATGGAATCTCATTGCTCCACACTGCTGGGTAAGAGAGAAGACACTCAAGAATAAGGCTACATCTTGGTTTCTCAAGTTTTCCACTTTCCTTGATGGTGTTGCCTTCTATCTGTTTGAACAGAGACTCTACATTTTAAAGTCTGCCCATCAAAGGAGCAGTTATCCCCATTCTTTCAGCTGAGAAAATCCTTTCCATGTTGTCCACAATTGTGATGAAAAGTGGAACCACTTTTGCCAGAGACTGAACTTGTCTGTCAGGAAAATACAATTTACAGGTAAGTAAACGCCATTCCCAGCAAAGAATCTGGATCTCTTGTGTGAGGCTAGAGAAGCTGCTCTTGGATAGAGCATTTCATATGTAACAAGGAGAAGAGACTTGGGGTGTATACCACACTGTAAGTCATTCAACTTTTTCTTGTTGTAGTTGAACAATACACTGTTGTCAATATATTTGACAGGTAACAGCTGGCAATAGGAGTCATGCTTTTAACTTTGATGGTCCAAGACGTAGATATCTGCAGCTCAGTTCAAAGTTCCTCTTGTGCCCCATTGCCTAGAAGATGAGCCAGAAACTGAGACAAGCTCAAAAGGTGACACAAAAGTTGGGTGGTGATACCGAGCCCTTGGGGCCAGATAGCACAATGATGGTCACCAGCTTACAGCAGTTAATAATTTCTGGTTTCATTAAGTCTTCTCTCTGGAAGCTTTGAAAGAGCCTACAGAGATGGCCAACTAAAAGACTTTGTTGTGCTTCATGGCACCTTGATTTTATGTTTCTGCATTCAACTGCTTAAAATTATCCCGAGATATATATCACAGTATCACCAAGGTTGGAAGAGACCTCAAAGATCATCGAGTCCCACCCATTACCACAGACCTCAAGACTAGACCATGGCACCAAGTGCCACATTCAAACCCGCCTTGAACACCTCCAGGGATGGTGACTCCACCACCTCCCTGGGCAGCCCATTCCAGTAGTGAATGACTCTCTCGGTGAAGAACTTTCTCCTCACCTCCAGCCTAAACTTCCCCTGGCACAGCTTGAGACTGTGTCCTCTTGTTCTGGTGCTGGTTGCCTGAGAGAAGAAAGCAACCTCCTCCTGGCCACAACCACCCTTCAGGTAGTTGTAGACAGCAATAAGGTCTCCCCTGAGCCTCCTCTTCACCAGGCTAAACAATTTTTTTTTTTCTGGCCTACTCTCTGCACAGTGTGGTTCATATGAGCTAAATTTTCTCTTTATAGCTTCACTCACAAATATGGGTCAGCACCAGGCAGCTGAACACCCAAGATCAGTTCCATGCTGTATATAAATAGTATACAGTTATTTCACAGTTTCATGTTCAGCTTGCAAGCTTCCAACAGCCTTATATTCCTGAAACCCTTTCTATCCTCATAGCATTTGGGTTCTTGAACGTGTGACTCAACATTACAGCAGAGGTTATTCCAGCCAAGAAAGTCCTGATTTGGCTCCTGCGTATTGTCGTTCCCATTCCTGACGGCTGGTGTCAACTCAGAGCTGCTGTTGTGGGTCTTTCCAGCCCTGTGAGGAGTTCAGCTATGTGGTTAAGCCAACAGCTGAGCTACATTACCTTATGCACGTTAAGCAGAGCCTGGTCAGTCTGTCGTCTTGCTAGACAGTGGAGGAAGCCAGAGCGTCTCCAGTCGGATGGATAACTAACGGCCAGCGTACCTCTGTCTGGCAGAGATAAGAGGCTGGTTAAAACCGAGGGAATTTTTAGACTCTTCCCAAATATTGCCTGTCTTTTGTTTGACACAGGGCTTGTCATGTCTCCATTTCTGCGTATTGGTTTATCCAACTATGACAGCGGCCCGTACCTGCCATCCCAGGGGGAGGTGATTAACCCTTACTGCGCTGTGATGGTTAAGGAAGCTGTGGAGTCAGGTAAGTGGAGAGGCATTAAAGTATGGATGTGAGCTTCTGTCAGACATATATACACCATACTGTATCATTGCTGGCATGTAGGAACCATGCTGGCAAACCTTCATAAGGGTTTGTGGGGTGCTTTTTGTGTCTCAGCACTTTGCAAGCTTGGTTTTGGCACAGTGTGCAAGACCATCCGATTTTAAGATTATGCCAAACAAGTCTATGTCTTTAATTTGAGGTTATTATCAACTGAATTACAGGTCTCAGCATGTGACAGAGCAGATGAGCTGAGCTATATTTGGTTTCACTTTTCTATGAGCAATTGGCTGGTTTGTCATTGGGACTCCAGACAGATGAAATCTGGATGTCCTAAAAATATCCTGGGAGGGCTGTCCTTTGTCACCATTTTTTGAGCAACTGACAGGTCCAGTGACTCTCATAATTTTTTAAAAAATAACTCTCAAACAGAGAGCTGTTAATGAACTCTGTCTTTGCAGAGAGAGTTAATTTCTGCTCCTAATTGCTCTACTATATAAAATATTTGAAAGTGAAACCTCCTGTTTTCTGTGTCTGGATATGTGGATTGTTGCACACTTCTAGTTGAACAATGCTGGGGAGCCCTCAATGGGAAAACATTTCTTGTCATGCCTTTTACATGAAAGTAGTCCCAGTGAGAGGATGAAAAGTTCTTTTTAATAATCATGAAGATCAAGACCTTCAATGTTAGGGAATTCCTCATAGTGGCTGTTATTTATTTTCAATCTTTGATGAATTCCTAGTTTGACTGCTGTGATTCTTGAAAAAATTGTCAACTCAGAAATCCCTTTTTTACATCTTAGAAATCCCCTTGACTCTAGTCCCTAGAGAATGTTGAACTAGTTTAAGAAGGGAATTTTTAGAATTTTGAAATAATTCAGTATTTCACTTGAGGAAGTCATTTATATATTACTTTCTCTTTGGTGTTTTTTGATTGATTGCTTTGGGGGTTTGTTTGTTGTTTAAGAGTCAGCATTTATCATATTGAACTGTAGCTTGGCTTGAATGATCCTTTCAATGATTCTGGAAAATTCCAAAAGAAATAAAATACTCCATGACAAGATAGCCCTAAGACCTCTTCTACTAAAAATATGTCCTCTTTTAGCTCCATGCAGGGTTTGGCTCTTTGCTTTAATGAGAATTTGGAAAACCATTACTGAAATTGAAGTCTCTGTCAGTTCTAAAATGAATAAAATTAATTTGATCAGAGCAGACCTGTATTTATTTGTCTCAAATAGATCTGGAAGTATTTTCTGTCATCTAACAAACACAAATGTACTAATTAGGGAATGTAATTTTTGTGCTCCTGAGAGATTGTGATATTAGTAGTAATAGTATTGGTATTATTGGTGGTATTATTGTTATTAGTAATAATAATAATAGTAGTAATAACAAGAACAACAAGTCTACCAACAGCAATTAAAAAAAAAAAAAGTGTGCTTGGGAGAACTTTTCTCCATCAATAAGGATTAAATATAACAAAAATTACATCCTTGGAAGCTACCTGTTAGATGAGGTGTAATTGCACTCATCTAGCCATTGCTCAGAGCACAGTGGGACAGCCAAAGGGGCTTCTCATCATTTTAATGATAGTAGCAGGAACCTCCTAGAACTGATTCACCTCAGGTTTCTCTCTTAGGCTGGGTTAAACCACTCTTGAGATGTATTTGTCTTCTGCTGGTGGAGGATATTTAAACGTGTAGATGACTACCCTTAACTTAAAATGACTAAGCTAAGATGAGGCCACTGTGGGATCTATCTCCCCTATAATTCCAGTCTTCTGCAAGGATATCAATACCTGATAAAGTCAGCTACCCTTGCATTACAGCCCAAGAAAAGAAACAGGGATTTCTATGATGAGATTCATCTTACCTTGAGGAAGACATCCATAGTGGGGCTGATGAATAGCGTGCTCTCCACTGACTCTGAATGTAGTCTAGGCAGTCCACTCAGAGATACACATCTGATGTTCAGTGAGATAGATGAGCTTGACTCTAAATGCCAGAAATACTCTCAATATGCCCATCCCAAGAAGCTTTTGAGATCAAACAGGTTCAAAGAAAGCAAAAGGCAGTAAAGTTATCAGAACAAACATTAGCTGACTGTATTTGAAATGCTTTGCTTTGTGATTGTTTCAATCATGGTTTGCTCTCCAGCTCCCTATTTTCACAAAACACTTGCTACTTGATGGTAGTGGAATAAAAAAAAAAATTAAAAAAAAAAAAAAAGAAAAAAGAAAAACTGTATTAGTGCCCTGATATGTAAATTTTAGTTGAAGTGCCATGTCCAAGGAGCAGGAGTGGATCAGCTGCAAATCTAGCAAGAGATGAAAATAATCCTGACTGTCAGTCTTGTGCTCTGACACATGCCTATTAAGATTTCTTGAGGGCAAATGATTGCTATATAGCAGTGAGTGCAGAATGCAGGGCAGGATGTGCCTAAACCCAGACCTAAATCCACGATAGATCTAATCCCAAATCCCTGCAAGCTCTGTGCTGGAACCAGTTTGGTAGATGACTGTGCTTTGACATTTGGAATGGTGTGTTATGAATCAAATATGTACCATTTCTGGGATTAGCAAATCTGAGAGGGGTTGGTTGTTTGCTTGCAGACAGAGCAGTGGTCAATGATAAATATGTTTGGTTCCCAGAAAAAGGACTCTAACTTTGGGTTCATGCCAAAGACTGTGCCTTTGTCAGCCAGCCATGATGAACACATCATTGGGACAGAGGTCCTCAGGGTTCTGGAAGTAATGCACACCATCTGTGGACACAGAGGTGTCACAGCAAGGCCACTCTAAGGTTCAGAATGCATCCTGGGCAGCCTTTTCCCCATTTACTTATTTTGTAAAAAAGACACTGGAATTTGAATCCTAATCTTAAAAAAATTCCAAAGTTCCACATAGTTAAAACTCTTCTAGCAATTTATTACTGATGGCAAACAAGTTCAGAGGCACCTCTGAGGTATGAAAAAATCTGCCCTTTAAAAATGGCTTCTGCCTTCAGAAGCCATCTGGCCCTGTGCCATTTTACCACCTGTCATGAAAGATCCTGCTCTGTGTTTGAACTCAGCAAGCCAGCAGAAGTGCTCCTGGCTACAGTGGAAGCTCCTGCCCAGGAAATACAGATGCTATTTTATTTTTTGGGAGCCCAGAGTTGGATTAATCCCTGGTAGCATTCCACAGACATCAGAAGGGATGCGCTGGGGGTGACTCTCTGATCCCATATATTGGCCAATTCATTCACATCCCAGAATTTGTTTATTTAAGCTGTATATTTTGGAGCCTGGTGCCAATAACAGCACTTGTTTTGCAAGTGCTGTGTTTTACATCTGTGGAGTTTCACTGATGTAGGAAAGAAGTAAAGATCCTTAATGAGGTTTCTGTTCTTTGTGATGCCAGGAAATCTATGTCTCGGTTTTATGTCTTGGTTTTATTATTTTGTGTGCTTTTGTTGAAAGAGTGTGTTAAAAATATATTTGCAACCTTGATGAGAATCATAAAATTGTAGAATGATAGGGTTTGGAAGGGACTTCTGGAGATCAGAGTCCAACCCTCCTGCCAGAACAGGATCACCTAGGCCAGGCCACACAGAAACACATCCAGGCAGGTTTGAAAGTCTCCAGAGAAGGAGACTCCACAATCTCTCTGGGCAGCCTGCTCCAGTGCCCTGTCAAACTCACAGTAAAGAAGTTTTTCCTCATGTTGAGGTGGAAATTTCTGTGTCCCAGTTTGTGTCCATTGCCCCTTGTCCTATCAAAAGGCACTACTGAAAAGAGACTGGCCCCTTCTTCTTGACACCCACCCTTCAGATATCTGTAAACATTAATAAAATCCCCTCTCAATGACCTCAGAATGTGCTGTTTAAATCTGCATATGTGAAAATTCAACCCCACTTAACTATTAGGGACTAATTTACCTTAGTCCGAGGTGCTTTAAACTTTGGGGAAATTGGATTTGAACCTAAGATTTAGCTGCACAACCACTTGTCATACTGAGCAGGACAGGTTGAGAAGTCATTTTATGCTGCAGGAATGATCTCCACTGTTTTGAGATGCAGACCAGTGCTGATGGTCAGAGCACAGTGCACCTTAAATCAAGTTTATACATTTGAATCAAGTGCAAAACTACTTTGTGAGAGCCTGGTGTTGGGTCACAGAGCGAAATTATAGCAAGTTAGTGTTGATCTCAGGGTCTTGCATGTCTCTCCTCAGATAGGTACCTTCTCAAGCTGAATCTGTCTAGTGAATGTAGTTTATGTAGTGGCTCTGGCAGTCATTTCCCCAGTGTATGGGGTAGTAGAGGGAGTCTTTTGCTACAATCTCGCAGCCCTCATGTTTGGAAAATATTCCTGAGATGGATGTTACACAATCGGGAATCACTGTGTCCTTTTTCCTCCTTATTTCCTGCCTCAAATAACTTTGGAGCTTGTTTACCAATTTTAATCCACCCTGGAGGTATGCTACAAGCCTTAGAAATCCCCAAGTTCCTGCTGGTGTAAATACAGACAAGCAGAGGGAAGAAACCTGAATTAGTCCTCCCATCTTGGAAAAATATTTTCTCCAGCATGTGCCGTGTGCTTTTCTAGCTGAGTGGTGTGCTGGTTTGAGGCTAATTGGAATATTTTAATAGAGAAAATTATATTACAGGCTGTGAAAAGAAAACAGTGGTGATGTCTACTTCACTCATAGGCTTGCTGAGATGGATAAGACAGAATACATAACAAAGATAAGCCACTCTGGCTTGCAGACACTCTCAGGCTGTCTAGCTTCCTGCTTTCTCCTCTTTGCAAAGTAACCTCACTAACCACTTT
>WBNM01010078.1:0-17752 GCA_013399055.1 Ramphastos sulfuratus | reverse complement strand
CTTTAATTTTACTTTAATTTTACTTTTCTTTAATTTTACTTTATTTTACTCTAGTTTACTTTCTTTTACTTCATTTTATTTTACTTTCTTTTACTTTATTTTATTTTACTTTATATTACTTTATTGTACTTTAGTCTATTTTATTTTATTTTACTTCATTTTATTTTACTCTATTTTATTTTATTTTACTCTATTTTACTTCAGTCTATTTTGCTTTAGTTTAATTTATTTTATTTTATTTTGTATTTGAGGGGTATAATCTGAATAACAGCAGTGATACAAGAGAAGAAAACAAAAAAGTCCCTTACCTCTTTCTCCAGCTGTACCCAATTTGGTCCACTGAATGCCAGTGCTGCTCTGAGGAAGCCTTTAGACTGTGGTAGCACAACCACACTACCAGTGACAGGCCACAGATGGTCAATACTAGATTCTCCTGACCCTGAAAATGTTTCAGGTATCAATCTGCACTTTTGTTGACTGCACAGAGAAGCAGGTTGAGGTAAGAAAGAGAAGAACAAATTTAGAGACTGTGCCTCACATCTGCCTAAAAATCTGAAACCTATGGAATATTTGGAATCTCTGTATTTGCAAGGCACTGGAACATGGTTTAAATAATATTCAAATTTAAATATAAAACCCTTGCTGGAGTGTTTAACTGAATGTCCCTTCTCAGAGGTGAGACCAGCTGGGAATTTCCCCTAAGCCCTGGAATGAAGTGAGGTTGCTGATGCAGACAACCCACAGTGGAGCAACAATGTTACATGGCTTTTATGAGTTTCAATAACTCTGCTTTAATCAGAAAATTAGAAGCAACCCAGAAATCCCCCTGAGGCCTGATTTCCTACTCTATTAAACCAGTATAGCACCAGTTTAATATCATGGGTTTCGATGGAGCTATGCTGGCACAAAACTGATGTCAGAGGCGGGTGAAGCAAGCCCCAAGACAGCTGTGAATTATTTTCTTTCTATCTGACATTTTAATGTTCAAGTGAAAAAACATGGAGGAGCTGGGAATGAATCCCAAATCCAGTCAACCTGAAAAGCTTGATAGAGAAAGATGTGGGTTTAGTGCTAGTTCAATCACTCAAATGCACAGAATTTACATCTCCTTAACAGAAAGCACCACCCTAAACACCCTGGCTGCCACAGTTCTTAATAGATGAGCAATCTGCATTTAGGTAAAACTGTGCAGGGTGTTACAATTGACAAATCCAAACATTTGGGTCATATTTATTGACTATTTATAGAATCATAGAGTGGTAAGGTTTGAAGTGACCTNACCCAGCCTGGAGTTGTGCTTGAGATTGTGCCTACCCAGGTGCAGGACCTTACACTTGGCCTTATTGAATGTCATGAGGTTGGCCTGGGCACACCTCTGCAGCCTGTCCAGGTCCCTCTGGATGAATCCCTGCCCTCTAGCAAGTCGACTGTGCCACACAGCTTGGTGCCAGCTGCAAACTTGCTGAACACGAAGCAAAACTATTCACCCTCAGGTGTTAGGAATGGTTTTGTCAAACTGTAATGCAAGCAGAGAGCTTAGCAGTGTTATGTGTAACACATCTGCAAAAAAAATACTTAAAGTGCATTAAATTGAGGGATGCTAATTAAAAACAACAAGAAATAATAGACTTTACAGAGTAATAAGATCTTAAGTGAGCCAGTTCTGTTTTGCAGCATTTGAAAACTGCCAGTATTGCAATGCTTACTAAATATTTGCAAATTTACATGAAATGGCTTTTAAAAAAAAAAATTAAAAAAAATAAAGAAATCTGCTGAATAAGCAGAAAGAAAACATCTGTAAGTAATAGAACTTCTGAACATAAAAATATTAACCAGGAGACAAACGTTGCCAGTGAGATACATAATTGCTGTGCTTCGTTAGAACCGAGGCTGATGAACCTAAGTTAAATTCACAAATAACCCTAGGGTTAGTTACCTGTCAGGTTCAATTTGCTCCTGCAGCACTTTCACATCCAGGGAATCTCATTAGCTGGAGGCCAGTGGAGACCTTCTTTTGGTCTATAAGGAAGAAGAAAGCAGGCACACTGCGTATAGCTTGCCAGGAGAGATATGACCACTTAGGATTTTGGTGTCTTAAGAAGAACAAACACGAAGCCCCCAGAGTGCAATTTTTACCACCAGGAATTGTACAGCTCAAGCATGGGAAATGAAGCAGTCTGGGAGTTCAGTGCCAAAGTGAGTGCACTTAAAATTTCTGAAAAGCTGTAGTTTGCCAACCCAACGTCTGCTGCACACAACCAGGCAGCAAAAAGGGATAAACATGGGAAGGTAAGCAGCCAGCTTCCTGTACAAATCCTTGACTTCAGCTTAAATATTCAGCTGAAATCCCCTTTCAGCCTTAATTCAAACCCAAATCTGATACTTTTTTTTTTTTTTTTTGCCCCATTCTTTCATGAGGCTTTAGCAGTTGTGCAACAGTTGGCACAGAAGGAGTTTAAGTCAGAAGTGATCCTCAGAGAGTATCCACATGCCTTAGGGAAGTCCAAAACGGTAGGAGTTACGTGCTTTTTCTGTTACATACCACTGTCAGGACAGCCCAAGCTCTTCCACTTAAGTAGGAAACTACTGGAGAGAGTCCAGTGGAGGGCTACAAAAGTTGTTGAGGGGACTGGAGCATCTCTCTTACAAAAAGCAGCTGTTTAGTCCAAAAAGCAGACTGAGAGGAGATCTTATCAATGGTGATCAATAGCTAAAGGGTGGGGGTCAAGAGCATGAAGTGAGATGCCCAGAGACAGGACAATAGGCAACAAACTAGAACACAGGAAGTTCCACCTGAAGGAAGTAATTCTTTACTTTGAAGGTGCCAGAGCACTGGAACAGGCTGTCCATAGAGGTTGTGAAACTTTCAAAATCCACCTGGATGTGAGCCTGTGCAACCTGCGCGAGCATGATCTCCAGAGGTCCTTTCCTGTTGCTACCATTCCGAAGCTCTGTGAGTTTGGATACTCATTCAGAGCCACAATCATCTGTGGGTGTGCACTTGACATGCTGTTTTCCCTAGAGTAATCCAAGAGCCACCTGAGGTCCTAAACATCTTGCACAAGATGCACTCATGTTGTGCAAGATGCATCCCAAAAACAGTTGGGGAGGGTAACATTTAAAGGAGAGAGAAAGGACAAGGGGAAGAACTGCATTGCTTATAATGACAATAAACCATTCACTCATGTTGAAATACATGCAGCAGTATTTCAGCTATAATACTATGACCATGGAGAAAAGAGGCTGTGTCATATCAACAGAAGAGATGTTTAATTGTGAGACACAGGCACAGGTTGAGCAGGGAGGTTGTGGCTGCTCCCTCCCTGGAGGTGTTCAAGGCCAGGTTGGATGAAGCCCTGAGTGACCTGTACTAGTGGGAGGTGTCCCAGCCTATGGCCGGAGGTTGGAACTAGATGATCTTTGAGGTCTCTTCCAACCTTACCATTCTACGATTCTATGATTCTAAATATCTTCTTAATGCTCTGCCAAATTCTACAGCTTCCATTTCTGTTCTCTGTGCTGTGACAATGTGATGAATCATCACATCATCTCTCTGTAGAACACCTGACCTGTACAGACAGAACAATGCCACCAAGTTTTGCTATTCCCAAGTCATCTTCACTGCTACTTGAACACAGAAAGCTATTGGCTGGTGAGAGGAAACCACCCACTGCCTGCTTTTTGTGCTTCAGTGGCTGAAAAGGAAAGAAATATTCCTTTTGTGACATTATGAGGCACTATAAATATAAGCCTTGATGAATGCTTCTATATTCTCAGTGGTTCATGTTTTTGGAATGGATAGAGGAGAAGGTCAACCCATCCTGTCAAAGACTGGAAACAAAACACCTTTTAATAATTTAAATCCACAGCTCTTTTGTTACAAGAAGTTACCATTCTACGACCAAAAAAAAAAAAAACAAAAACAAAAAAAACCCACCAAAAACCAAAAACCCTCAGTCCTCTGGAAACCAGAATTGTTTAGAGTTAATAAATCATGTGTTGGATCGACAGAAAACCCATGTCAGATTTTAGCTTGAGTCTTTAAGCCTAAGAGTTTACAAAGAGATTCAGCTAACTTAAGGGGTTTGTTTGGGTTTTTTTTTTCTCCTTTTTATTCATTGCTACCCTAGACCAAGCAAGAGAAGCCTCCACCAAAGACATGAGGGGCAACTGCATTTTGTCACACAAGGAATCCTCCCCGAAAAGGGACCAGTTAAGAATTAGCAGATCACTTAATTATGCAGGAGACCCAAGACCTCTGTGGGTATTTTTCACTTCAGCTCTGATTCAGCAAAGGATGTTTCTTAGCCTCCTAATTTCCAGTATCCTTGCACATGATTTTCATGCTATTAATAGTATTACTTCAAGAATATATTAACACAGACTTTTTTTCCCCCACAGCATCATATGTATGTATCATCTGAAATGAATGTTTCATATGAATGAAATATTTTTCTCAGCATTGACAAGTTTTCCTCCCCAAGTGCTTTTATTCCTCATCCAATAACAACAAGAAGGTCTCTCAGGAAGAACACTTTGATGATTCTCCTGTGTCTGGAGTTTATTTGAGGCTAGTTTTGTCAACCTGGCAGTAAGCATTCATGAAAACAATATCCTCACAGCACAGGTAATTGTGATAACAATCACCTCCCATTAACAATCTCTTCTAATTCATTAAGGTCAGTTGCAGCACAGGTAATTGTGATAACAATCACTTTCCATTTCCAAACTCTTCTAATTCAGTAGGGTCAGCTGCTTTTGGAATGTGTCAGCTCCTCATGTAGCTGAGTTTGTTTCAGGTATTGAAGTCACACAAAATTCTTACTATGTACTAACTTTATTTGGATCTGCTTTGACTTTCATTATTCAGCCATTAAAAAAAAAACAAACCCTCAGACGTTGGAGTTATTGAAATTGTCAATATTAGCCAGGCTACTAAATTAAACCTCCATTCCATACACTGAAACTGAAGCACCATTTCTGAAATTCCAAAATAAAGTCTAATGCACCTCATGAAAAGCTAATAAGCAGTAAAGGTGATTTTTTCTTTCCATCATTATAAACCTAGACTGAAAGTAAACACAGTCTGTATTTTTTTTCTTCATTTAGGCTTACATTATTTTACACATTTGTAAAACCAGGGTTTCTCTTCTTGCTGCCCTTACATTAGCACTGATCTAAGTATAAAGTTCATTGTACCTTGTGCCTCTGGTTAACTCATTTATACTGTACNATATATATACACACACACATACATACATACATACATACATATACATATATATGTGTGTGTATATACACACACATATATATACACACACACATATACATGTGTGTTTATATATATACACGCACACACACTTTATACTTATACATATATACTTTATATTTATACTATACTTTGGGCTACTCCTTTCCCTATATTTTCTGCACATTTAGAAGAGAGGGCAGGCAACTCTGAGCAGGAATTAGGTGTTCATTGCAGTAGAGGGCAGCAGTATTCGTTCATAAACCAGGCAGAGCTGTGTACGAGGCATAATAAATACCAGTGCTGTGGTCAGATGGTTCAGGCAAGCAGAGTGATGTGAATGGAAAATAGTTTTTCCATTGGAAATTAATTGCATTTTTTAATCTTTTGATCAGAGTGCATAATGAACTCCCATTCTAATCTTTAGAGAAAGGTAATCGGATTGTGTAATCCCAACCTTAAAATCGCCACACAGGCGTTAAAATTAGCAACCTCTTAGGACACAGGTCTGAATTTATGGCTGAAGAGAGACTGCAAGCACTCATGCTTCGTGCAACAATATCTGCAACTTCAAATCTGCTGCATGGAACTCGGGGCCATCCCTACCCCCACTAAAAAGCCTCCTCCCAGCCAGTGGAAACTGGCAGCCTTCAGCGAGCAGCAACAGCTCACGGAGCTATATCTCCATTTGTAATCGTTTCAGTCTATGGATGATGACATTTGGAAACATCTGGATCTGATGATGTCCACGGGAGATTCCAAAATGGTAGTGTCTGAATGTGATGATACAATAAATACAATATGTTTTACTTTGGATTGAAATAACAGAATAAAGACAAGGGCAGATCCAGATAAAGCGCTGGAGCATGAGACCTCAGGTGGCAGTGCGCACTCCTCTTAGCACTTGAAAACACCTCCAGCAGCAGCCACCTTCTGCAATCTCAGAGCAGCCCTGCAGCTGCTCTCCAGCCAAAATTCTTAACAGGCTTGTGCTCACCAAACTATGTGGCCATAATTCAAACCATTCACTACTCAACATAATTAAGAACCAATCTCTGAGTCCAGAACAATAGTCTGCTCAAGCGCTAGCACATGGGAGCAAAATGAGACTTTATGTCTTGGCTCATGCTTGCTTTCATCATTGGGGTGGGTGGGTTTTTTTTTCCCCCTCTTCCAAACAAAAGCTCTGCTTCCCCTCTCCTTCCCTGCAGCACATCCACGGGCAGTTTTCAGGTTACCATAGAATCTTTCAGACTTTCTTCACCACAGAAATTGAGCCACAAAATTACCCCGAATGTACTGTCGTGCACTAGCACTGAAGCAGTAAATTAAGGATCTCTGACTTACAGATCATTCTTGCTCTGAAAACCAACAGGGCACTGCTATTTCTGGTCCATTCCAGCTACTTCTGGTGTGGAACGGGAGGGGAAATGGTGGTCTCCACACAAACTCTGCTGTTGCTTAAACCCCTGATGACTCAAGAACTACTTTATGCCTCAGCCTGACCAAAGGCAGCCTCAGAGACATCTCTGACAGCCAAGAATAGCTCGTCTGGAGCAGCCCTAGGTGATTTCTGGTTTCCCACCACATTCCCTGCAAAGGCTGTGAAATGAAGCCAGTTTTATGACACAGTTTTCCTCTGTCAGGAAGATTTCCTGCTAGACTGGGTGGGTGCAGCTCAGTTCTGCAGTTAGGAGGTTGTCAGTAGCCAGAAGAAGGTTTGCCTTCCATTGGTTGTGAGTCTTCCTCATCTCTAAGGTGTGTGACACTCATGGTTATGTCTGCACCAAGTCTTTGCTCATGGGTTTTGTGCAGCTGCTGCTAAGGAGTCAAACCTTCAGCATAGGTTGAAGGTTTAAATGAAGAAATAGAGTGAAGCAGAAGTGTATGACAAAAGATGTTACAGTTTTTTGGGCCACCAGCAGAAATGAACTCCTTTTCCTACAGACTCTGGGCTTTTTTTTTTTTTTTTTCCCATTGCAAGCTCAATTCCAGGAAATATTTTCTGTTTTGCAAAACAAAGTCCTGCAAAGAAGGCCAGGGGAGGAACACAAAATGTATTTTGAAGATTTGAAACCAAAACACATGTGTAGATATGTGGAAAGTAACAGCAGACAGGGGTTAAAATAAAGAGGAAATCTCAGCAAGCCTCATATCATATTTTTTAGCAATATATTCCCTACAAATCAGACAGTGTCCTTCCCCATAGAAAGGCCACCACTATCCTCCTCAAGTCTGGAATTTGCATAAATTAGAGGAGTCAGCTAAAAAGCTAAGCAGCCAGTGAGGGAGCCCTCACTGCTAGTGATGCTTCCAGTTCCTCAAGAAATGTAAGGGATGTGCAGCTTAAGTGGAGTTGTGAGGAGCTATCTGCTTAGAGGTGTCTACCCAGCTCAGTGACAACTGAAATACCTGGGGTTTGGAGGTGGAGGGAAAGGAGGAATTTTGCTCTGCTAGCTGCCTTGATCCCTGATATATTTCTCCTGTAAGGATCATGGGACACTGAAACCCCTCCAAAATCAGTGAAGGAAGTATATTGCTGCCAGCTTGCACTGAGCGAGTGGGAAGGGAAGCACTACCAGAAGAGCTTCTCAGAGTGTTCCAGCTGGACATGCTCTGAGGGCCACAATTTGGAGCAGTCAAAAAGTTGTTCTTGCAGTTCAAAACTGTTTTACCATGGGGCATGGCTCATGTTAGCTTTCTCCCTAACTCCAGTGAATTAAATTAGGCTAATATGTAGATTCAGTTTTGGCACAGGGCCTTTCTGTCTCCTAATTAAGCCTTGCTATCATTAAATTAGAAGCTTCTGAGGTCGTACATGCAAGACATACTCACTCAAGTTAAGCAGAACCCATGCATGATAACTTAGCTATTTAAAAACAATGTAAGCACAGTTTATGCTATCTTTCCATGGAAGGCTTGGAAGTAATCAGGGCCATCTACTTCCCATTCTGTCTCACTTCTACTCAGAAAGCAAGGATTGGCTGCCAGGAGTGTTTTTAGGAATTCAGAAAGTATTGGCATTTCATTAAAACTGTTCCCAGACTTCCTATCTGCCCTGCAATGTCCATGGCACTCACTTCTACAGGTGGCCTGCACAGAAGCAGGTGAAATGAAGGAGAAAGTCACCACTGGTGTTGCTAGTCTCATTTTGCTATTGACACCATAACTACTCCTCCTTAGAGTTAACTGAAGGTAGAGAGTCAGCTGAAAGTATCCATACCACTTGTTGCCACAGTAAAGAACATCATTTCACAGAATCACACAGAATGTCAGGGGCTGGAAGGGACCTCAAAAGCTCATCCAGTCCAACTCCCCTGCCAGAGCAGGATCACCTAGACCAGATCAGACAGGAACACATCCAGGCAAGTTTTGAGTATCTCCAGAGAGGGAGACTCCACAACTTCCCTAGGCGGCCTGTTCCAGAGTTCTGTCACCCTCACAGGAAAAAATTCCTCCTCATGTTTCCATGGAACTCCCTATGTCTCAGCTTCCACCCACTGCCCTTTGTGCTGTCATTGGGCATCACCCAGCAGAGCCTGGCTCCAGCCTCCTGGCACTCAGACTTTACATATTGATAACCATTGATGAGGTCACCTCTCAGGCTCCTCTTCTCCAAGCTGAAGCTAAAGTCCAGAGCCATCAGGCCAGGTTCTCATTTGCCTCAGACCCCAAAATCAACAGGTGTTGGTTTCCTTATGCAATGCCTTATGCACACTGAAGCCAGAGGAACTGATGCATGCACTTCTTAGGTCTTACAGCACAGGGTTCTTTGCCCACAGGCCCCCTTTAGCCTTGAGAAGACATGCTTTACAGAAAGCTATCCCTCACACACTTCTTTCCTGCCACATCTCAATCATAACCACCTTGTGCTTGCCTGTGTGCTGGTTTGAGGCTAATTGGAATATTTTAATGAAAAAAAATTACATCATAGGCTGTGAAAAGAAAACACTGGTGATGTCTGCTCCACTCATAGCTGAGATTGATTCACTCATTGCTGAGATGGATAAGAAATGTATAAGGACACAAACATAGATAAGGGAGAGAGTCTCACTGTCTCTCTGGGAGCTGCTGTGTCTTCTGGTCTCTCTGCTGAGTAACCTAACTAACCACTCTGCTTCTAACTCCCCTTGCCAATCCTCCAAACTCACCTTGCACATAAATCAGACCCTAGGGTAAGGTAGAGGGATGGAAAGAAGGTGGAAGGGTGGTTGGGAGCCCCTCCTGGGCACTCTGGCTTCTGGGAGGGGGATTGTGTTTCTGTATTACCTTTAAGTTGTATATCTCTGTAACTATTCCTGTCTCTTGTGTATATCTCTGCTTGTACATTGTGCTAAGCTGTAAATAGAGCTTCAGTCCTTAGGTTCCAGCTGGCTGAGTCTAGTCTGGGTGATTTTACAAAGTGTGGGGGGGCAGGTAACACCCAAACCATCACAGTCTGAAATCCCACACTATTATGTGTCTCTGCCCAGATGGTCTGTGTGACAAAGCTAGCAGATGACATCAGAGTTTATCCTACAGCAATCCATCTTTCTGCATTAGCCATGTGACAAACCATGCAAGAAAGAGAGGCCTCCTTTCCAGCTCTCTTATCTAGGGACTGTTGTAAATATTATCAGGAAACTGGTGACCCACTTCCTTCGGGTTCCCATGACAGCTTTATTGGATCTGTTTAAACAAACTTGCATCCCAGCCCTCTGACACACTAACATATTTGTTGTAGAATCACTGCAGCTGTTGGTAAACCATGTATTTTACAAGACCCCCATCAACTGTTTAAGGTCAGATTTGGCTCTGTGGCCTCGTTAGACTGTTGGCATGCTAATGAACAAAGGCAGAAGTCATAGCAGGGAACAAAGTTCATGTGTCGATTTGCAGCAGGAGGGAAAAGAGAGAGAGAAATGCCACCATGAGATTCACAGAATCAGAGAATTAACCAGGTTGGGACAGACCTTTCAGATCATCCAGTCCAGCCTATCACCTAACACCTTCTCATTAACTAAACCGTGGCACTAAGTGCCACATCCAGTCTCCTTCTAAACACCTCCAGGGATGGTGACTCCACCACCTCCCTGAGCAGCCCATTCCAGTGCCAATCACTCCTGCTGTGAAGAACTTCTTCCTAATATCCAGCCTGTGTCCTGTGGCACATCTACCTTTGCACATTAGAGTACAATGTCACTATGTAGCATCTTTAATAAACACAAATCAACTGCATAAGCTTAAAAATCTTTTCTTTCATCTGTGTAAGAAAGGATGAGGTTCCATGATTTAGCTGTCAGTAGCAGGCTGTTGTGTGTAATCATAAGATGATGTTGCTTTGTCTGATGTTTTACATTGAATTCCCAGCAACATAATGGACAGTAGTGAAGAAAAAAGGCTGAAGTGGAATGATATCTACCCTGTTCTTGGTACAGTGCAAAGGCATTTTTAGAGTCACTCACAGAATCAAGCAGGTTGGAAGAGACCTCCAAGCTCATCCAGCCCAACCTAGCACCCAGCCCTAGCCAATCAACCAGACCATGGCACTAAGTGCTCCATTCAGGCTTTTCTTGAACACCTCCAGGGACAGCAACTCCACCACCTCCCTGGGCAGCCCATTCCAATGCCAATCACTCTCTGTGAAGAACTTCCTCCTAACATCCAGCCTAGACCTGCCCTGGCACAACTTGAGACTGTCCCCCCTCGTTCTGTTGCTGATTGCCTGACTGTGCTGGTTTGAGGCTAATTGGAATATTTTAGTAGAAAAAATTACATTATAGGCTGTGAAAAGGAAACAATGGTGATGTCTACTTCACTCGTAGGCTTGCTGAGGTGTTTAAGAGTAAAAACTNTTGTGTTTCACTGAAGCACACCTAGGGTTGGCCAGACTGGGGTTAGACTTTTTTATATCAACACACAAAGCAACAGCCTCTGCCTTAATTCACACATGCAGCCACACCTCCTTTATTTGAGGTAGGTTTGCTTTATGCTCCTGCAAAATCTAGCTGTTTAAATGAGCTGTTTGCATAACACTGCTGAAGTACTTCAGATGAAGTTTCAGGTGTTCACTGTTTCAAGTGTTTTTTACTGTAAATCTCAAGACTGGAAAGAGCTGCAGATCTAAAGAGTCTGTCTTGCTCTCTTTAGCAAACAAGCATCCTACTGCAGTAAGCACTATGTTTGATAACCTTCTCCACTCCAAATCTGCCCTCTGATCCACCCCACACACTCTCAGCTCTCTGATGAAAGAGGAATTATTAATCACTCAATTTCTGTTCTTCCTTGTTTCATGCTTGACCTAGGAACTAATTTTTTTTTTTGGGTCAAAGCACCATGCACCTAAAACTAGCCAAAAGCTCTGACAAAATTAATCAGTTTCAGGATTCAAAACCATGATCTTTTTTGTTTTGGTTGGTTTGGGTTTTTGGTTTGGTTTTGGTTTTTTTTTGTGTGTGGGTTTTTTCGTTTGGTTGTTTTGTTTTGTTTTGTTGGTTTTTTGGGGTTTTTTTGTTGTTGGTTGGTTGGTTTTGGATTTTTTTTGTTGGGTTTTTTTTTTGGGGGGGGTGGGGTGGAGGTGGGAGGGGGGGGTTTTGTTTGTTTGGGTGGATTTTTTGCTTTAGTCATCTAAAACCATAAGGAGTATGCCCTAAGGAGTACAGAGCAACCTGACCTGAAGGAAAAAGCTGGCCTTGCAGTATCCTGGCTAGGGCACTACCCATACCCACAGTGTTGGGAATCACAGGTCAGCTCAGGACACTGCTGCAGAGCTCTGGGAGGACAGGCAGCAGCTTTACGTGACAGGCACAAGGTATCCCAAAGGCCTCCATCCAGGATGAGGAGATATGCACTACTCCTCTTCCTGGCCCTGCTGATAAGCCTAGGAGAAGGGATTGATGCTTTTCACTTTTCCAATTCAATCTCAACACGTAGGTTTTTGTGAAAGTGAAAGCCCTGCTCCTCCTTTCCCTTTTCCTCCCCAGACTCCAGAGGCTGTTTTTCCTTTGCTGCTCTTATCAGTTCTCTGCCTCCACCCTGCTGAGATGTTGGAACACTTTTCTTAGAGAACTTTGCAGATGCCCATTCCCTCAGAGCTCCTCATGACTCTGGGCATGACTCCCTGCTGCCAGGGCCTGGGGTCTCCAGTGAAGGGTGATGGAAATCTGCTTTCTTCAGAATGCAGCTGCTCCTACTACCTGTGCTTTGCCTTTTCTCACATGGATCAGCCCCCAGAGGAAGCAGCCATGTTTCTGCACCAGGAAATTTGCTAAACAATATGAAATTGTTTAGCAAATTCAGCCTGGAGAAGAGAAGGCTTCCAGGAGACCTTAGAGTAGCCTTCCAATATCTGAAAGGGGCCTACAGGAAGGCTGGGGAGGGACTATTGACAAGGTCTTGCAATGACAGGACAAGGGGCAATGGGTTTAAATTGGAAGAGGGAAGATTTAGACTGGATGTTAGGAGGAAGTTCTTTCCAGTGAGGGTGGTGAGACACTGGCACAGGTTGCCCAGGGAGGTTGTGGCTGCTCCCTCCCTGGAGGTGTTCAAGGCCAGGTTGGATGAGGCCTTGAGTAACCTGTGCTAGTGGGAGGTGTCCCTGCCTATGGCAGGGGGTTGGAACTAGATGATCCTTGAGGTCCCTTCCAACCTTACCATTCTATGATTCTAAATATGTTTTANCTCAGAGCTCCTCATGACTCTGGGCATGACTCCCTGCTGCCAGGGCCTGGGGTCTCCAGTGAAGGGTGATGGAAATCTGCTTTCTTCAGAATGCAGCTGCTCCTACTACCTGTGCTTTGCCTTTTCTCACATGGATCAGCCCCCAGAGGAAGCAGACGTGCTTCTGCACCAGGAAATTTGCTAAACAATATGAAATTGTTTAGCAAATTCAGCCTGGAGAAGAGAAGGCTTCCAGGAGACCTTAGAGTAGCCTTCCAATATCTGAAAGGGGCCTACAGGAAGGCTGGGGAGGGACTATTGACAAGGTCTTGCAATGACAGGACAAGGGGCAATGGGTTTAAATTGGAAGAGGGAAGATTTAGACTAGATGGCAAGAGGAAGTTCTTTACAGTGAGGGTGGTGAGACACTGGCACAGGTTGCCCAGGGAGGTTGTGGCTGCTCCCTCCCTGGAGGTGTTCAAGGCCAGGTTGGATGAGGCCTTGAGTAACCTGTGCTAGTGGGAGGTGTCCCTGCCTATGGCAGGGGGTTGGAACTAGATGATCCTTGAGGTCCCTTCCAACCTTACCATTCTATGATTCTAAATATGTTTTAAAAAAAACCCAAACCAAAACCCTGCAAATACCTGAAAAGCCTTTGCTGGGGCATTCTTGAGCTACATTATTTCACTGGAAGTGGCTCATGTTAGCAAAGCAATAAATGGAAGCTTAAAGAAAACAAGAAATCTGGAAAAAAACAAACACTGACTATGAATTAGCTGGCAGTGGAGTGAATGGTTTAAGTTTCATTTATGCTTGCAGGCAGTTCAATTCCAGTTTTGTGCTCTCAGTCAAATACTAAATCTTAGGTAACCTGTCAAGCTCCTTTTTCAAACTCTGCCTGATTGACAGCTTCTGACTGAATGTTGTGTAAATAATAGCTGCTGCCTTCTTTTTCTACAGCTGTCAAAAGCTAATGCCTGCATCTCTTTTGGTATTCAGTGTGGAAGTGGAAGAAAAGAGGAGAGAAAATAAAACTTCACAAACGTAACACCCTTCCTCTCACAACAACAAAGTGCAAGTGGAGAGTCCTTTTCCACTATCTTAACTTGGGAGCTAGGAAGTAATCAGAAAGCTGTATTTTTTTCCAGAGAAATGGAGCTCAGACCTTTCCCAGGGTGAAGCAAGCTGCAGTCACTGCCTTGGCCTTACACGGAATCACAGAANGGGACCTCCAGAGATAGAGTCCATCCCCCCTGCCAAGGCAGGATCACCCAGGGTAGTTCTCACAGGAACACATCCAGACAGATTTTGAAAGTCTGCAGAGAAGGAGACTGCACAACCTCTCTGGGCAGCCTGTTCCAGTGCTCCAGAGAGCTCCAGGACAAATGGTCAGCAATTGCTTCTTGTGCAGACATTTCTTTCTCTGGGGCACTGGGCTCACTGCTGCTGGAGGTAAGGATGTTGGTTTGACTCCCACCATCCTCTCACAGGTGCAGCGATGCAGCTCTTTCCTCTCTGGAGCAGGAGTGTGAGGAGTGGGGAGGCTGGCAATAGGAGAAAGGATAATCTGTGCTCTTCACCTAAACCTGGTCACTTCTTCCTGAGCAAGGGAGGGGGATATCTAGCCCAGTGCTTGTTTAGAACATGCACTCCCTGTCAACACTGTAAGCTATGAAAAATGGACAATGGCAGAACCCTGTGAGGCTCTGATTTGTATTTTATAGGTTGAATGTGCTGTACACAAGGCATAATATAACTTTTTGCTGGAGAGGGAATACATCCATCTGAATCCTGCAAACAGGGGTAGCATGTAACAAAAATAAGACTCTCCTGAGCTTTTCCCAAAATAATTGGAAATCTCAATTTAAAAGAGTTTTAAACTCCCAAACCAGCTGGCAGCTACTGTTTGTAGGGAATTCATTTTGGTTATAGAGTCATAGAATGGTAAGGTTGGAAGGGACCTCAAAGATCATCTAGTTCCAACCCCCTGCCATAGGTAGGGACACCTCCCACTAGCACAGGTTACACAAGGCCTCATCCAACCTGGCCTTGAACACCTCCAGGGAGGGAGCAGCCACAACCTCCCTGGGCAACCTGTGCCAGTGCCTCACCACCCTCACTGTAAAGAACTTCCTCCTGCCATCCAGTCTAAATCTTCCCTCTGCCAGTTTAAACCCATTGCCCCTTGTCCTGTCATTACAAGACCTTGTCAATAGTCCCTCCCTAGCCTTCCTGTAGGCCCCCTTCAGATACTGGAAAATGAATAATTACATTTCTTTTAAGGCAATAACAAACACTACTTTCAAGTTGAAATCCAATAAGGTAAAACAACTTTACACCAAAAATTTCTGTTACTACAGTACCTTGTGAAGAAAGCTGACTGTTCCAATGCAGTTGTTCCTAAGAAGACACCATGGAAGGGACTAGCATGCCTGGCTTTTACAATCTGTCAAGTTAAATGTCACTAAGAATAAGTACTATTACCCTACAAACACAGCAGAGAGTGATGTATGCTGCTAGGGCTTTATATTTTAAATGAAACTTTAGCTCTTGTCTGTCAATGCCAACAGCAGGCAATAATATTCTGTACAGAAGTAAATTTGCATAAAGAAAATATTGTCCCAAGATCACAGGATAGTCCTTTCCAGCTCCAGAAATTAAAATGTGTGAAAGCATGAAATTAAGAACTAAGAATATGGGAGGTAGCGTAAAATGCCACATCAGCATTTTTCAGAGACAGCTCCTTACGCTTTGCCAGGTTGGACTCCTCTCTCTGCTATCTGAATCCTTGTGTTGAAGATAAGCCTGGATGGGGCACTTAATGCCATGGTCGAGTTGACTGGCTAGGGCTGGGTGATAGGTTGGACTGGATGATCTTGGAGGTCTCTTCCAACCTGGCTAATTCTATGATTCTGTAATTCGGTCCTGACCCTGCCTATCACTTGGAATACATGTGAGGAACTGGAGGTATGAAGTAAAACTACTGCCTGGATGGCCAACACAAACTCTTTGGTTCATCACAGTATCACAGTATAGCAAGGTTGGAAGAGACCTCAAAGATCATCAAGTCCAACCCATTACCACAGACCTCAAGACTAGACCATAGCACCAAGTGCCACGTCCAAACCTGCCTTGAACACCTCCAGGGACGGTGACTCCACCACCTCCCTGGGNTCCACCACCTCCCTGGGCAGCTTATTCCAGTGCCTGACCACTCTCGCTGGGAAAAAAATGATTCCTAATGTCCAGCTAAACCTAACCAGTCACAGCTTGAGGCCATTCCCTCTTGTTCTATCACTAATTACCTGTGAGAAGATACCAGCACCAACCTCTCTACAATGTCCCTATCAGGTAGCTGTAGACAGCAATGAGGTCCCCCCTCAGCCTTCTCTTTCTCAAACTAACCATCCCTAGCTCCCTCAGTCACTCCTCATCAGATTTATTTTCCAGCCCTTCCCCAGCTTCCTCCCCCTCTTCTGCACTGGCTCCAGCACCTCCAATTCCCTCTTGTAGTGAGGTGCCCCAAACTGAACACAATACTCAAGGTGTAGCCTCACCAGAGCCAAGTCCAAGGGGACAATCCCATCCAGCTCCTGCTGGACACAGCATGTCTAATACAAGCCAGGATGTCATTGGCTTGCTTTGCCACCTGGGCACACTGCTTGTTGTGATTGTAGGGGTCCTTGAGAAAGACAAGCCAGCTCTAAAGTTTCATTATTGGCAATACAGTAGGAGAAAATCAAAGTCTTATCAGATCATCATCAAACCTTAACCCACTGTAAACCTTTTTCTTTGTGGCTTTGCATCAACTGGGTAGAAAAACCTGGAATATGTCTGAAATAATGCATAGGTTTCTCCAGTCAGTGATTCTGAGATACCACAAGAAGCAGCAAAACTATATGAATGCATTTCACTTCCTAACCTGTTTCAATGATTTTGATGTATGAAAGCTAACACTTTGTTTTTCAAAGAAGTTTTCAAATTCCTCTGACATACAAATTAATTCAAGATTATAGGCTCAAAGGCAGAGCTGAGATATCATAGCTTGTGCTTAGCTTTGTCTTACTGTAGAGTAATTTGCAGTTAGGGGGAACTGGGGAGCCTGAGTAAGGTAAAACATTGGTGTGCAAACCACCTACCTTTCATCCTGAAGGCTGGACAAGAGCCTGAGAAGAAAATGGGCACGGTTCCACATACCAACTATG
The DNA here is from genome assembly GCA_013399055.1 of Ramphastos sulfuratus. Lineage (NCBI taxonomy): Eukaryota > Metazoa > Chordata > Aves > Piciformes > Ramphastidae > Ramphastos > Ramphastos sulfuratus. The sequence goes on along the minus strand of WBNM01010078.1, from coordinate 661 downwards.
GATGGCTGCAAAGATGTCAGTCCAAGAGACTGGAGTGGACAGAATACAGATGAGATAAATTACATCACATGAAAGCCTGTGGAGGAACAGAAATAAAACACCTCAGATGCCTGTACCTCTGATTTAGACTAAGAGATGGGAAGAGGTGGAGGAAAGGGACACAGACAGCACAACTGTCACAGTAACAGGTATTGGGTCAACAAAACCAGGGAGCCATGAAGCTCTTCTGTGAGGAGTGACCATTTGGGAGCAGAGCCAGCTTGGGAGCTTGTCGGGTGGAGGGCAGCAGGCCAACACCAAACCACACTTCTGCCTCTTGGGTGAACTCTCTAAACCATTTGCTCCATCACCCAGTGCTGTGTCACACTTCTTAAGCAAGAAGAGTGCTCGTGCTGCAGAGGGGAGCTTCATATCACAAAAGGGTTTTGGGATCCAGTACAGAGAACCTAAGTTCCAGAGAGTGATCATTTTAAAACAGTGTCACCCTCATTAGACTTTTATCCTGTGCATCTGTAGGCCACCCCTCGCTGGCTGTGAGGGCTGCTTTGTAATCCCAGTTTGCATGATCTCCTATGTTAGATTTTTATGCAGTATTTATTCACTTTCTTAACCAAAATTCTTGATGTTCAGCTAAATATATATGCTCTGGAACTTGGAAACT
>WBNM01010074.1:0-39877 GCA_013399055.1 Ramphastos sulfuratus | reverse complement strand
GAAAGGAGGTTGAAGTGAGGTGAAGCTTCTTTCTAGAGTCAGGTGATAGGATGAGGAGAAATGGCCTGAAATTGTGCCAGGGGAGGTTTAGATTAGATATTCTGAAAAATTTCTTTATGGAAGGATTGTTCAAACCTTGACCAGGGAGGTGGTGAAGTCACCGTCCCCAGAGGTGTTCAAGAAACGTGTGGACATGGCTCTTTGGGATGTGGTTTAATGGCCATGGTGGTGTGAGGTTGATGGTTGGACTTGATGGTCTTAGAGGTCTTTTCCAACCAAAACAATTCTATGATTCTCTTTCTACAACAGCAAACCCACTGTTTCAGGTGCTTGATGAGAGAGTAAGAGAGAATATCCTTTAAAATCTGTGTAATAGTTATAAATACTTTGTACGGGCTGCAGTAAGCCCTCCAGTGTCATTACCCTTAAAGGAGCATATTAGGAATTTTCCAAATTCTGTAATATATCATGAAATGAACCTGATTATCTCTTCTATGACAAATTACATATTCAAGTGTTTCTAGCTGTCATAACAATGAACATTTATCATAGTTTGACTCATGAAAAATGATACTAATTACATGATGCTGTACAAAACGCTTTAGTTAAATTATTAGTAACAGACAAAAGTGGTTTATTTTCTAACCCTAGAATTATAGTGATAGTCTTGATTTCTTTCAATGGAGAGGCAGTCAAAATAAATATTTCACCATCTAGTTGTGGGGTTTGGTTATGATGACATAGGAAATACTTTGAACTGGTTTTGCTCAGTACATTATTGTAACAAACTCATGCAAGGTTTGCACATTCTCCAGACCACCTTGCTGCCTGTCAAAAAATCATGTTAATTGTCTTCAGCCACTGGTCAGGACTTCTTTGCTGTTTGAGTTCTTGGCTCCTTTCAGCAACTTTTGGTTGCTTACCGTGAATATTACAGTGTGAGGTATCACAATCCAACTGTTATAGACCAGTCTGTTTATAAACATCAAGATGTTTGATTCTAACACATTCAGACTAGATATAAGGAAGAAATCCTATTTCTGCTAATCTTTCTGATTATTCAGAGAATCATAGAATGATTTGGGTTGGAAGGGACCTCAAAGCTCATCCAGTTCCAACCCCCCACCATAGACAGGGATACCTCCCACTAGCACAAGTCACTCAAGGCCTCACCCAACCTGGCCTTGAACACCTCCAGGGAGGGAGCAGCCACAACCTCCCTGGGCAACCTGTGCCAGTGTCTCACCACCCTCACTGCAAACAACTTCCTCCTAACATCCAGTCTAAATCTCCCCTCTGCCAGTTTAAACCCATTACTCCTCATCCTGTCATTACAAGACCTTGTCAGTAGTCCCTCCCCAGCCCTCCTGTAGGCCCCTTCAGATTCCAGAAGGCCACTCCAAGGTCTCCTTGAAGCCTTCTCTTCTCCAGGCTGCAGAGCCCCAACTCTCGTAGCCTGTCCTCATATTATTATTAGGTATCTTACAGAAATTTTGAGGACATTTAGTGGTTAATGACAAGGAAGTCATCTTAAAAGAAGACACTTAAGCAAATCCAAATCTATTAAAGATTTCGACTAACAGGATGCGATGAGGCCTTCAGCTGTGAGTAGCCTAACTTCAGACAGCTGTTCATAAATGTAGAATTTAGAAGTTATAAGTAAGTTAATAATTCCCAAGTGAGACATGACATACCTATTGGGTTATCATGGTGATGAATGAGATCTAACAATACACCTTTGAAGAACAGTTTTTCTGTTTGTTGCTCACCTGGCAGAGCATCTCCCCTATGAAAAGAGACTGAGAGCCCTGGGGCTGTTTAGTCTGGAGAAGACTGAGAGGAGATCTCATCAATGTGTACAGATATCTGAAGGGTGGGTGTCAAGTAGCTGGGGCCAAGCTCTTTTCAGTGGTCAGCAGCAAAAAGCCAAGGAGCAACAGCTACAACCTGAAACAGAGAAGGTTTCAGCTCAACATGAGAAGAAAGTTCTTTACAGTGAGTGTGACACAGCCCTGGAACAGGTTGCCCAGAGAGGTTGTGAAGTCTCCTTCTCTGGAGACTTTCCAAACTCACCTGGATGCATTCCTGTGTGAACTACTCTAGGGAATCCTGCCTTGGCGGGGGGGTTGAACTGGATGATCTCTGGAGGTCCCTTCCAACCTCTAACGTTCTGTGATTCTGTGATTTGTTGTCCCATGTGCCAGCAAAGTAATAAAACTTCACTTACCTGATTTCTACAGAAAAGGAGATGCATGGTTTGAAAAACTTTCACTTAAATACCAATTGTATCTTGTCAGAATGTCAGTTCAGATTAGATGCCTGCTTGAGCCTTTATCAGTTTTATTCTTCTGTCCTGTAAACACAAATTTGTAAATAGTGCTTGAGGTCCCTTCCAACCTCTAACGTTATTGTGATTAATTCTTATAAGGAGCACAAGAGTATCTAGAAGGCAGAAGGAAGAGTAGCTAGAGGCGTGGCAGAAATGTGGAAAAAAGACCTAATCAGCATCATGTCATGTTTGAAGATTTACTCATGTTATGGGATGTTGTTTCACACTTGTGTATCACCATTTGCAGTTACTGTTTAGATATTTCAGAAGTAAATTGGTTCCTAATGATCAACAATCACATCCCACATCCTCCCCATTCCACACTCACACACACCATACCCATCTCCTCTTCTGTTTTCTAGTCATTTTAGGTTTCAGGTTATGTACAACACTGTCAAACATATGCTCAGAGGAGAGCCAGCTGGCTGGAAGCCTCTGAGTAAGGGCCATGGTGTGTCTCTGGCATGTGCTCTGCAGCTTCAGTCTCACATTACTGTTTCCCTCTAAAAGGCAAAAATCTAATTTCTGTTTTATCAGTATGGGGAACTGTTCTTTAATGCTTTTCCAGTGACTCACCCACACACTTTTCTCTTTTTCTGTCACTTCTATTGTGTGTGTATTTTTATTCTTTCCACAAAAATGTATTGGCAGCCCAACACATTACTTTTATGAAGTTGTCATTTTAATAAGAACTAATTCTGACTTGATAGTTGTGGTCAGTTACCTGTGCCATCTTCAGATTCTTGAAATAGTTTACAGAAGCTCAAGATAGAATAATCTCTAATTAAAAAACATTAAACTCAGATTATTTTGATTTCAGGACTAAAGAGTATTCAACTCTAATGGAAGAGTGTTTCTTTAGAAGATTACTGCAGAGTTACTGCTCATTGCAGTGGGTGAGGTGAGACAACAGAACTGATATTATTAAGAAGAATGCTAAAGAGTTTTTAATCTTAAAAATGAAAGGGGGAAAAAATGGAATTACATTGCTTGATGCCTGATCCTTGCAAATTTTATATCATCTGCTAACAGAGTGAGTGCCAGGAGGCTGGAGCTAGCCTCTTCTTGGTGATGCCCAGTGGCAGGACAAGGAGCAATGGGTAGAAGCTGAGGCATAGGAGGTTCCATGTGAACCTGAGGAAGGATTTTTTCGCTGCGAGGGTGACAGAGCACTGGAACAGGCTGCCCAGGGAGGTTGTGGAGCAACCAGAAAAATTTACATTGCTTTTCTCTGGCAATAAGAAGTTTCTCCACTTTTGGTCCATATGCATTTTTAAATTAAGACTTACTGTTTTCACCTAATCAATAGATAGAATTCCACACATTTTTGACTTCTGCTTGCCATACTATTATCACATTTGCTTTATTTATAGGGAGATGTAGCAAGAATTTACTTGTCAGTAATTCACATTCCAACCATTTTTCAGTAACCCAGTCATTTTTATGTAGCCTCTGACATTTATGTTCTTGCACTGTTAATTACAGAATGTTGGATAACATTCAGCAAATCAAACTGAGTGTTAAGAAGAATTAGGATAGTACTAGAATACAGAGGAGGGAACATAATTTTATCAGTATGAGTACCATCTTGAATGCCATGTGAAAGTCTGATCCCTGCCACATCACTGAAGACTGAGAGGGGCGTGGCAGGGATGGTCAAAAACCTGAAACAGCTGCATGTGTGGATTAGAATTTCTCATTCCTCAGAGGAGAGTACAAGGGAAGTATGACAGAGGTCTGTGAAATCAGGAGAGGATGACAGCCATTCATTGCCTTCTAAAGCAGAAGAATTAGGGATGTTAAACTTGGTGAGGTGGCTGAAAACAGAACAGTGTGCATACAAACTGTAAGAAGTGACATGCTCTAAAGGCAACTTGAGAAGGTAATTTTAGGAAGTTCAGCTGGTGGAAAGACAAACAAAGTCAGCACTTCTGGTTATGATAAGTGTGGGACCTTCAAAGGGTTGTCCTGATCTTGGATTAGTCTCCCTTTCTCTAGGTCAATCAGCACTGGTTGCCCTTGTAGATGGAATATTGGGTGACATAAAGTATGATCCAGGGTCTGTTCTTATGTTTTGTATATCAATTTCTAATGTTTTTTTAATGTATCTGAATCCAGGAGCAGGGCAGGGTTTCACTTTGGTGTTTGATGACAGCTTTAAGGTGCAGTATTTCTTCATGGGCTCCTCTAGGCAGATTTACTAGGATTTTGGCATTCTGACTTACTCTTAGATAAACTTGTCTGTGCAAGGATTAAATTGAAGTCTGCTGTTTTGATCATCACTTTAGTAAGTAGATTTTTGCCTCTGTCTTTTCACAGCAGACTTAAATGCACAAGGTAGAAATTCCTCTTTTTCAAGGTAGGAAGGAATCTTCCACTTGTTGTGCAGTTTCTCTTTAGCCATTTTGATGCCTCCACATTATGAAGTGCAGTCTAGTGAGAAATATTTTCTATATTTATTGTGATGAAAAGGCAGGAATATAACACAGAGCTTAAAGTGCTTTTATTTATAAATTATAAGGCTTTCAAAATCTTCTCTATCTAAGATTTCAACTCCTGTACATTTATTCCAGTAATTGCAGTTTTCTTGATTTCAGTGGTACTCTTCCTAATATCCATGCTTTGTTTTATACAGGTGTTTTTTGCAGGATATATTAAAAAACAAAGCAAAGCAAACCTTTTAATTTATTTATTTTACAGAATGTGGGCTGAAGGAATTACTTTCTATTAAGTTCATTTAAGGAATGAGATGGCTTAAGTTTAAAAAGTTGTGTGTGGAGCTGCAGTGAGCCCTCTTAGAAACTTTTCCAATACCTTATTAAGTCATCAGAGTCTGGTAGCTGAAACTTGTTGCTATTAGTATATATTAATAAAATTGCTAAGGCAGAGAGCTCATACTCTGACTGAACATAAACAGAAATGAGCAGAAGAGGTAGAGACAAAATCACATCCCTCTTTTAGACTTGTTTTTAGATCACTGACAACAAATCTTGTATTATTTTCTGGTACATACTGAACAGGCTGCCAATTACAAATGCTTGTTAGTATTCTGTTTCTTTAATTTTGATTTCTTTTTCCCTGTTAAATGTTTCCAGTATTCGTTTTCAAGTTCTTTACTCAGTGGTTTAACCTAGGAATTACAATTTAGTTCTACTGAAGTGATCAAGTAGAGTTTTGAAGTGGAACTCCTGTTGCTGCCATCTCAACCCTAGCCTTTGGGAGGCCTCAAATTATCATCACATTATGAACTCATAAAAATAAGGTCACAAAACAATGAACAGGGAAAAATCAATCACTGTAATGCTCTGGTAACAGCATAAATAATTTACCTAAGAGGTGGCTCTAGTTAAACTACAACCACAGTTTAACTTAAGTAGTATGAGTTGTTCTTGATGAATTGTTATGCTGTATCCTACTCTAGTCACGACATCCTTCAACCATTTCCTGAGTAGTGCTATGATAATATCTGGCTGTCAGGGTGCTTTCTGGCCCTTTGAATTTTATTATATCATATCTGATTTATGTGCACTGCTTGGCTTTCCCAGGAATCTAAATATCCAATGTTAGAAAGATGTGGATATATGTCTTTTCTGTCTTTCTGCCAGGATTGAAATAAACAAACAAACAACTCCCCACAAATCAAGAAACTCTGGTGAAATTGTTTGATGTCTTCTTAGTCATGTTCTACAGCAGAGACAGTCTGCTTGATTGGACACCTTAGTGTACCAGCAAAACTAGTAATTCCCTCAACATTTGCCAGTGATGGTAATTCCCTATATCACTGTTAAAGGATGTTGCACCTTTATTGCTGTTCACTCAACTATAGAGCAGTAATTAATTCACAACCTGGGATTCTACCATCAAAATGCAGATGCCATATATTATATATAATATAAACATATTGTGACATCATCCCCAAAAAGAAAGTAATTTTACTGGTTAATGTAATGGACACTTTCACAAAATAGAATTAAAGAACTTGACGAGGCATCCCCTGAGATAAAACCCAGCAAAGAAGATTTGGCTGGACTAGTTGTGTTGTAGCTTTTGCTAAATGCAAATCTTGATGAATAAAGAAATTTCTGTAACTAAACAGCAACTGTGTTACAAAAAAAAAAAAAAAACAAACAAGAAATGTTTTCTTCTGCCACAAAATGATTCTTTTCAGTAGAAAGTGGTATTTAATTTTCTGAATTTTAAACTCTGATAGCCAGAGTTATTGAATCTGGTTCTTTTCCTGTATCCTCTGAGAAATATCTCTTACCTACTTAATTTTTTATTTTGCATTTCAGGAATCTTATTCAAAGAAGAGAGGTTATGCACTGGAAGCAATACCCTCTGTACCTCTGGATGCAGTTCTTGCAGAAAATGACAGCAGCCTTTGTGATTCCATAGATATAGCAGTGACCAAAAAGCCTTGTTCCCTAGAGATAGCCAGAGTGCCCTCTTCAAGACCAGGTAAATCACAAAACAATTCTTTACCTATTCTCTGGTGTAAGTGTAATGTTCTAGAAGGTGTAGAATTACATATAGAAGGTATGGGGTTGTATTTTTAAGAATAAAGGACCCTGCTTACTTATCAGAGCGTGATTATAGTCTTCTGTTAGCTACCATAAGAAATTAATATGAGAATAAAGATTAGTAGCAAAATACTGTAGGAGGAAAAAAAAAAAAAGCAGAGGCTTCAATAATATCTTAGATAAATAAAAGATCTGTAGGAAGTTAAACTAGAAATCTTATTTCTTTAAGACTAGCCTTTTGCAGTAGTCTATTTGCTGACCTTTCTCTGGGTTTAATTAAGTGCTTAGCAACAAAATTACACAGCTAATTCAAAATTGTAAGTAGTCTATATTTTCTCGTTAAAGAGGAAAATCTTTTTTTTTAAGTCAGTGGATGAGAATTGGGAGGGATATTGACAGTTTGGCAGACTGCTGTTTGTATTACAGAGGTTTTAACAGCAGTAAATTACAGTATCTAAAAACCAGGGCTGAATTAGATCGATGATATGATCTGTTAAGGACTGTCTGTGTTCTCCAAGATTATCTGCTCTCTTCCATACTCTTGTTAGAACTCTTGATTAGTCACCCACCTGGTAGAGGAATTTCAGAACATGATTTTGCTGTAAGTAATTACACTGAGAGTCTGATTTGACAAATGACAGTTTTCAGCAGCACAGACCTATTTGAAATGGACAATTGACTTTTTGACCTGTGTGCGCTTGATTATGAATCATGATTGGGGAAACATGCAGGAATGACAGATGATGGTTGACTAATGTTACCTATCTTGTCTGTGTAAGGGGAAGCACCTTCTTGATTTCACAGCTGAACTAGTACTGGAAGAGTGCCAGAGCTACTTTAGGCATAGTATATATGGATGAGATACAATAATACATCTTTGGAGGCTGCAAGGTGTACTGGACTGGATCATAATTCCCACTTCTCAAAAAAATTTAGGCTAAAGAAGATTTGAGGGAATCTGCATTATGAACAGTGATCTAAGAGATGGCACAAACCATCTTTATAACACATTTGCACGTTGTGGACCAGAATCTGACTCAAACATTACCATGACTACTTGTATGGCTGGAAGTTTGGTTGGTTTTTTTTTTGGTTTTTTTTTTGCTTTGATAATCTAAAAGAAAAAAATAAGCAGGCTGTGCAGGATAATAGTACAGGTTGTCATTCAGTAAAGGAAGAAAATGCCAAATTAACCCTGGTTTTTGGACTTCTGTTTGATTAATCACCGTAAACATTCTTATTGCAATGGGAAGACTGCCATACTCCTACCCAATAAATCAGTTGAGGCAGTTCATTATCTGCCTCCATAGCAATGGGACTCAACTCCTAAAGCTTTCCATTGTAATTAGTACTTTTTAAAAAAAGGATAGTCTTTTGGCTAGCTAAAATACCAGGCTTTGGAAGTGTGCTGTCTGCTGAACAGAAGCATTTCTTCTTAAGGCATAGCAAGTCCATTAAGCTCAGTATGAAAAACAGATGCTAAAAAGGACATTTTTGGGGGCCCTAGCCTGGAACCGTGTGTGTAGTTAAAAATGATGTGTATCAGAGACTCAGAGAATACCCAAGGAAGCTAGGACATTCAAGGGGAATCCCATCATCTTTATAATATCTAAGTTTTTCAATGAGTTGACAATGCAAATGTACTGTAATTTGTTCTGTCTTAGTTTTCCATACACCACTATGATCTTTTCCTTAGCATTATATTGGAAAGAACATTTGGCTGTTTAGATAAGCAGATTCCAAAATGTGATTTTATTTTAAGTTACAAATGTAGAAGGTAGATGACTAGCCTGGCTTGTAAGCCATAGCTGTAATCATGTTGGCTGTTGTCTTATACTGCAAATGGCCCAAATCAAGTTAACCATGTCACTCATAAGGTACTTAACACTGTGCATTATTGTACATGAATGTCAGCCTGCCGCTTCATATAGATTTATTGCTTGGATAACTTATGCGTGATTACAGAGCTCGTTCATTTGGAACAAATATCTAAAATGCATGCCTCTTCCCCTGAATTTCCCTGGTTTTGTATCACAGAGACATGCTGACTTTAGGAATACTGCCTCAAATCGCTGTACTGTATTATGTGTAGAAATATTTTCAGAGCATGAAGCAGCACTTTGAACATAAAATTGCATCTGTCAGTCTTGTTCCTTAGGTAGCAGGATACTCTGATCAACTGTCCCCACTGTGGGGCATTACTACCTCTTGACAGCAGAAATGAGACTGACTGTGTGATTGAAAATTTTCCTTTTCTGTCTGGAGAGGAAAGGTCATTCTTGCTGGCCTTTCAAGCTGTAGAGATGCATATTGTAAATATTATCTATTATCTATTACAGGAGAAATGTTAATAAATATATTTTTTTTCCTCCTAATGGAGTTGAGTGTGTCCACAGCCAGCAGAGAGATCATACTTCTTTCATTCTGCCTCTGCAGTTTCTACTGTAGAAAGTCCCTGGGACTGAGACCATGTGGCAGTTTACCTCCTGGATTTTGAATGATAATTAAGGATGGCCAGTACTACTTAAATTATTTTGGGGTTGTGCTGAATATCTTTAGGAATTACAGAGGACTTCTCAAATTCTGGTTTTTTTAATGAATAATTTTGTGGGAAAAAAATAATCCTCCTTTGTGGAAGTTGATCGATCCATGAAGATTAATGAAGGGTTTAATACATCATCTCCATAACAAGAAAAGACATTGCTGTCTGTAAACCACATGAAAGTCATCCTTGGATAAGGAAGTTCTAGTTCAAGGACTTTTTTTTACCAGCTCTGTTACTTTATTGTGGCCACAGTTTGAGGAGAGGTTTAGGGAGCCATCCTCAGCTGTAGCGATGCAGAACTCACTGTTGTCTGCAAACTTCAGCTGAGCAATTAGAGAAATACTGTTACGGAGGGGTAATTAATTGATGTGAGATATGATTTTCAAAGATTAATATTGTATATTAGTATTCAATATTCAGAACTCTCGCCACCCCAACCACTAATTTTAATAATAATCGTTTCTTCACACAGTCATGGAAACTTTATTCAGGATCTAGAAATAACCACTAATAATATAACATTAATTGAACTGGAAGAGAAGGTTCCTGCGGTTAGTGTACAGCTTGCGGTCAATACACCACTTGCCCACTAGATGGACTCAAAGAGCTCCTTTCTGCTTATGGCAGAAGGCAATGGTGAATTACAAGAGGCTTTAAGTATTTAATCGCAAATATTAATATCCTGACTGGCAGGGCCAGCTACAGCTTCGGACAGTACCCCAAACGCTTTCAGGGAATTCTGTTACTGTCTTGTCATCTGCTGAGACTTCTGATTCTTCCCAGGCTTCCCAGACTGCTGGGGGAAGGAGGCAGGCAATCTCTGACCTGGTACTGATCTCCTCAGAATGATCTGTGTATCTCCAGGACTTCCCATCTTGGTAGGAGACTTTCAGGTGTAGGCAGGATGTCTTGCAAGGTGCAGTCTCAGCACAGATGTCAGGCTGGCTATGCAGGCCAATTGTGTGGAGGCATTTAGAGCTTGTTCCTGGTAAACCTTTGAAAGGCAGTTTCCAGGCAGTTCAGGATATAATAAGGCAGTAGCAAGCAAACAAGCACAAATATGATGGCAGAACATGGGTACAAAGGCAGAGCAGGTTGTGTCACCTGCTCAGCTCCTTTTATCAGTACAGCCTGAGACTAATGGGCCTTTGGACACAGAATAGCCAATCAGAATGGCAGTTAGCCAAGCTTGACCATATTAGGAGAAGCCATAGGCTTGCTTTAGCCTTTTTAGGGCAGAACACAGGCCTTGCACAAGGCAGGCACAAGCTGAGGCTGTGTACCTTGTTTACCACAGGATGCAAACAAGTCTGGGCAGGCCAGAGTCCTTAGACTCAGTGGCTCCAGGTTCTTTGTTCTCTTTCCCACGGTTGCTTCTCCCCATAGCAGAAGGAGTGAGAGCAGAAAAACATGTCTGGGCAAGCCAGCACATATATAAGCCTATTGTGGCCTGCTTAGGCCTACCACGACAAATACTTAGGGACTTCACTACTGCTCAGCTCTCAGCCATTGCATAGTTGGCAATTTCCAAGTCAACGTTTTTAAAGATAGCTGTGGTGCAACTGCTCTACCCAGTTACATCCAAGACGTGGATTCTGTTAAAAACATCCTCTGCTATATGATGTGCTGCCCCTAGGCAGAGGACAAAGACAAGGCAAGGAGTTGAACCACAAAGGGAGAGATATTTTTGCAGCTATTCTGGTTAGCTGACTGTTTTTCATTCAGTATTATTAATTATGATTATTATTATTTTATTTTTATTTCTGAACTGTTCTTATCTCAACTCATGAGTTTCACTTTTTATTCCCAGTTCTTTGCATCATCATGCTGTGGAGGGGAAGGAATAAGCCAGTGGCTGTGTGATGCTTAGATGCTTTTCCTTTTCGTCCTCTAAAACCTTAACAATATTCCAAGTGCTCTTAAGAAATAGCACCATTTGTGGAGATAGCATCTTGCCAGATCTTTTAAAACTCTTTAATACAAATTAGATGAATCTGCTGATTAAAATTGTCTAGCTTTAGGAACTTTCATTTAACATTCTCTTTCGATATTTTCATATGAGATTCTGTTTTATATTTAGGGGAAATATTTCACATCTCTGTTGTTTTATAATGTTATTTCTAAAGTGACATAATTTGGTTTCTTCCATAGTCCATTTGCCCAACTCCTTTATGTCCTTGATGCAGCAGAGGTCTTGTGGAGAAACAGTGTTATAATCATAATTAAAGACTTCTTCAGAATGCATAGGCACAAGAGGTTGCACAAGCCACATCAAATCTTACATATCACAACTCTAATGTACTTTCCTTTGCAACCTTATCATCCCTCTAAGAGGTTTTTAGTATATAATTAAGATAATTGCTCCCCATCACATGCTCCTCTGATAACATCCTTAAGAGTGAAATGTTATTCTTAAAAATACTCTGTCATTTCTAAAGTTAAAGCACATGGGGAAGACTGATACCACGTGGCCAGCTCATTATTAAAACACATGCAGGTCTCCACCCAACTAGTATGTTCCAGTAAATATGTTAATGTCATTAAAGTAATTCCACTTTCCAAAGGGACTAGCTCACATTTTCTCTGCAATGTGAGAGAAAAAGCTGCTGCTTGACATATGTTAAGCATTTTCTGGTGATTCACTGATGTTTATTATTATTCATTAAAGTACAGTTGGAAAAAGAAATTAGCTTTTGTGGGATTTTTGGGGCAATTTTTGCAAATGAGTGCTCATTAAAGTGAATGCATTCTGACCAACACTCGGCTTCATCCATCCTGGTGTGATTACCATCTAGAATGATCTCATTATACACTTGACTGCATGCTGTCTGACAAAATCCCTCTTTCAAATGAAGACAATAATTTTAAGGAACATAATTATTTTGAGGTATTTTGCATTTTAAAGCCCACATGCAAATATTATTTAGCAGGATTTGAGGTTTTGCTTTGTTAAATGGCTGTTTGTTGAGGCATTGTTTGCAAGTACTTTTGAGTCAGGGATGACATATGAGCCAGCAATATGCCCTTGTGACCAAGAAGGCCAGTGGCATCCTGGGGTGTATTAGGAATGTGATTAGTAAGTTGAGAGAGGTTCTCCTGCCCCATTATTCTGCCCTGCTGAGGCAACAACTGGAACATTCTGTCCAGTTCTGGGCCCCTCAGTTCAAGAAGGACCTCAGGAAACTGCTTGGAGGAGTCCAGCACAGAGCCACCAAGATGATTAAAGATATGGAATATCTCCCTTATAAGGAAAAGCTGAGGGAGCTGGGGCTCTTTAGCTTGGAGAAGGGGAGATAGAGGAGTGACCTCATTCATGGTTATAAATACATGAAGGATGAGTGTCAGGAAGATGGAGCCAGGCTCTGCTCAGTGATGTCCAATGACAGGACAAGGGGCAATGGGTGCCAGCTGGAGCATAGGAGATTCCACGTGAACATAAGGAAAAATATTTGCATGTGAGAGCGACAGAGCACTGGAGCAGGCTGCCCAGAGAGGTTGTGGAGTCTCCTTCTTTGGAGACATTCAAAACCTACCTGATGCATTCCTTTGTGACCTGCTTTAGGTGATCGTACTCTGGAAGGGGGTTTGGACTCAATGATCTTTTGAGGTTTCTTCCAACCCCTAACATTCTGTGATTCTATGATTCTGTGAAATATACACAGACTGGATGCAATATATTCCATTCTAGTAAGTAATGCTATGCTTCAAAATGCTGCTGAGGTTGTTTTATAATTGAGCAGATGTAAGTGATATTACCTTTTATAAGTACCAGTAATTCAGTAGACAGATGAGGAATAAAATTGCTATAAAAGCCCCATCAAATTGCTAATATGATGGGTAACAGGAAAACTTCATCTTACCATTAATTTGTTTACATTTCATATGCATCTGCTATATTCTAGAGGAATATAAGATTGTGTAATGAACATAGCACTGTATGGGATTGACATTCAAAGCCAGTTTGGAGCAATCTGGTTTAGTGGAAGGTGTTCTTGCCCATGGCAGTGGGGCTGGAACTAGATGATCTTCAAGATTCCTTCCAACCCAAACCATTCTGTGATTTAGCTCATACTATATGTCTCCTGGTGCACCTGTGAATTTGCTACAACTGAATTTGCTACAAATCTTTTCAGGTTGAATCTCACTCCATCAGGCACAGGAATGAGCTGCCCAGGGAGGTGGTTGAGTCACCCGCCCTGGATGTGTTTAAGGATCAGTTAGATGTGGTGCTTAGGGATATGGTTTAAGGTGAATCTTGTAGAGTAGGGTTCTAGGTTGGACTTGGTGATCCTGAGGTTCTTTTCCAGCATGGATGTTTCTGTGATTCCGTAATTCCATATTAGGAGTCAGTTGTCTCGACTAATTTTATACTTTTTATTCTTGTTGTGTTACTTTAAGTCCTAAAATGTCAGAGCTCCAATGCTCAAGAATTACTGTTTCACTTGACTTATGTCTATAATGCAAAAAAGTTCAAGTACTATAAAAACTCTGAAGTGGCTGTCATAAACTCTGGAAATGCAATATAGCTATGTCTTGAAACCCACGAAGAACTCAGCTATCTTTTGTGGAAGATGAATTTCTCCACTATTTGGTCTCTCAATTTCAGATGATAATGCTGCTCAACTCTGAATGATTAATAATTAGACACTGCCATATACATATCTTAAGATCAGCTAGACAGAAAGCTATGATATTAACAATGCTCCTGATCTCTCCTGCTCCTTGTGTAGTTCTTTCCAGGCTTTTTTTATATTTTGTATTAAAAGCTGCAGGTTTAATGCAGTTTATTAGGGAGTGTTCTCTGATTTGCTATAAATGTTGAATAGATGCAGCACAGATTTTATTATGTGATGCAGGGATTAAATTTGATGGCTTGGGCAATTCCTTTCTATTCGTATGTCTTGTATCAGGGCACTTCTCTGAGATGTGGGGGATCAAGGTGAGAGCTCTAAGTACCAGGATATAATGTGAGTGTCTATAGCTGTATCATAGTGCATGAGAATGCTATACAGAGCTGCTCCCAATGTTTCACATCCTATCTGCATCCCAGCTCCCTGTTGGACCAAGAAATATGAACTCAATCCCTTCCCTGCTCTGTCAGTTGAGCTCCAGAAGGACCAACTGATAAAAAGATCAACTTTTTAGGATACCTGCCCTGCAGGAATCCCCTCTCTTGCCCTGCTGGCCACACTCTTCATGATGCAGCCTAGGACACAATTTGCCTTCTGGGCTGCATGAGGGCACTGCTGGCTCATGTTGAGCTTCTCATCAATCAATACACCCAAGTCTCCTTCCTCAGAGCTACACTAAACCCATTCTGCACCCAGCCTGTATCTGTGCCTGGGATTGGCCTAACACAGACACAGGACCCAACACTTTGGCCCACTTCTCAAGCCTGCCAGGATCCCTCTCGATGGCATCTCTTACCTCAAATGAGTCCACTGCACCACACAGCTTGGTGCCATTGATCTAAACCACTACTTTTAGGGTAAGACAAATCATATTTTATTTGTATTATCATTAATTCTCCAGTAAGTAACAATTTAAATGTGGCAATTTTGTGAAAAACTTCATTTATTTTATGTAATATTTCATTTATGTCCTACCAGAAGCTCACGTTTTCATGAGAACATGATGTTTTAAATTAATTTTTTTAAAAGCCCAACCAACTTCTTCCAATAACTTCAGTACATTTGGAAAGCAGAAATCTTGGCATAGCTTCCTAAATTTGGTTAAAATCAAAATATTTGTGGAAATATTAAGCAATTGGTAAAATAACCCATTTTTGTGCATAATGAACAGATTTATTTGTTTTGCTCAGTGTCAGAGAGGAGTAAAAAACAGAAAAACATTGAATCCTAGCGATGGTAATCAGTGTTGCATTCTGTAAAAAAACTACCAAAAACCCAAACAACTTTCCCTCTTGTTCCATTTTAAGTTAAAAACCCATCCATTTACTTCCATTTTCTCTACTTCTGCCTCGCTTTTCACATCTGCTAGTCCTGATGGCAGCATGTAGCTCGCTGCCAAAAAGTTTCCTTCCATTACTTTACAGAGATTTCACTTCTGTTCTTTTTCATTTTCATTTTGGTGCCACCTCAAGAAATCTGAAGTGTGCAAGAGATGCATTTTGCTATATCAAAACAGGATGGGAATGAGTTTGTATTGCCAATCCACAGACATATAGATACAGCTTATATTTACCAGCAGCTAATGATAGAATAATTTTCTACTGCAATGAGATATCAAACTGTTTTTTTGTTTGTTTTTTTTAAATATGCCTTCAAATGCTGCATATTTAGAAGAAAACAAATGAGATAATGTTTCCACACTTGGTTGCTTTAGTATTTTCAGAAAGCAGGGAAATTCTTCAGAAAGATCATTTTATATTTTCTTGCTGCAGGGCAGGGTGTGTTATCTTTCCCTAATACCATACATCATTGTATGCAGTATTATTTGTTCTGGATGAGAGTATTGAAAACAACTGTTACTAAAATACTCTTCCCACTCTAGCTCCAGCTGTTCACTCTATGTCCTTCTTCCGGATATCATTCCCACCCTGCTGGAACATACTGAAAAATATAGCACAATTAAAACTAGTTTCCTATTAGGAGTTCTGGGATTGAAAGAAAATTTTTTTCTAAGATAATTTCCATTATTTTGGCATCTATTTCTTTCTTGCATTACGATTTTTTTAAAAAAATAATAAAATCAGAACTTTCTGTGAATATTGTAAAATTTGCCAAAAATACCTGTTTTTTCTGATCAACTGCATAAACTCTTTCAGATTTTTTTTTTCTCATCCAACTTATAATAACTTCAGTAACAGTTTGCTTTTGATAAATTTAATGAGAGTGTGGCTTGTGAAGCTGTTGCAAACAAAAATCAATGCATTTTATCAACTATTTTTCCATCTGCTAGATACCAGCCTAATAAGCACAGTGCAGAATGATTTTGTGACTCATTTTCTAATGGAATAATGACATTTGCAATACGAAGTTGGTGGAGGTTAGGAGTTCTTGCAGTGACAGCAATTCTGTGAGTCTTGCTTTTTGTTTTGACTGAATTCTTACCTGTATCCCAGTGTAACTTAATTGCAATTCTTTGCTGTAGTTTTAAGACGTGAAGTTAAGGAATGCTGAACAATTTTGAGCCATGTTTTTCTCCATAAAAATTTGGCAAGCCCCCTATATTTCACTTAATTATGACATGTTAGTTATTAAAAAAGTAATTTGTAAATTAGAAATACAATCAAGTGTTTGGGGTTTTTTTGGGTTTTTTTGGTTGCTAAAACCACCAGTGCTGTAATGACTCAAATTAGCAGGATAGTGTTATTCCAGAATTACCAACAATGTTCCCTTTATCTTTCTCAAATCATTTGGAAATTATCAGGGCAACATATTGGAGTAGATAGCTGGAACACTCTGATAGAGGTGGGTTTGTATTGCTTTCAAAATGATAAGCAAAGACTTTTAAGACAGTGTATTATTAGTGCACATTATCTGCTGGACAAATTCTTTATGCTTAAGGAGAATACTGTTATGGTAGATCCAGTATACATTTTAAGTCTGCAACAAAATATTTTATTCTGTGTAAATATCAAATACAAAAATGTAAAGTGAAAGAGTGCAGAGTGAGAACTGAGCTCTCTGAAGTTGCAAAATCAAAAAATAGATACTTTAAATAAGGATAACTGGATACTGAAACATTCTAAAACTACATTTCTGCCTCTTTGGCTTTAAGACATTTTGTTTAGCTTTTTGACTGCAGTGTCCTAATACAGAGCTTTATTAGCTAATTGATAGGTCAAAAGAACTGAAGCTCATTAAAATACAGTTTTGTCCATGAATTGCATTTTGTTGCAACTAAAGAGAGATGCATATTGGAAAGTTTTATCTTCTTGACTGCTTAAATTATTTATTAACTGTGTTTTCTCCTTGATTATATGGCTATAATCAGTATTTTTAAAATAATTTGAGATCAGTTACTCTCATCACCTTTTGCAGTTTATGTTCTGAGATAATTTGAAAATATAACCTAATTTACTAATCATCAGTTGCACTTGCAATAGTGTAATACTTCTGGACAACACAGTTTGGCTATCCTCTTGGGTTTACAGCAAAAGCCTTGTGAAATACCGAGCCGTGCTTATGATAGCATTCAGTGGCCGCTCCCCGATGAATTAAATTGAAAAATAAGCACAGACTTCCCCATTATCTCTCTCTCTCTCTCTCTCTCTCTTTTCTTTTCTTTTTTTTTTTTTTTTTTTTTTATTTTTTTCTGGTTTGTTGTTTGGGTTTTTTACAAAACCAGTAGGTATTTCAGTTTTCAGTGAATGACGAAACAAAACTATTTTGGCACCTGTAACTACACCTTGTGCTTGCCACTGAATGTCCAGAAACATGATGACTATGTGCTGAGACAAGGCGAAGGTAGAAATCCATGAAGTACATCGTAGGCAAGTGCAGCCCTTTCACTACAGACTCTTTAAGTATGGAAAAGCCAACAAAAATCCCATTTCACACGAAAAAATAAGTGTATGGTAACTGTGTAGCATTGTTTTTGAATGCTCAGTTAGACATCAACAGCTTGCAGAGGCAGTCTCAAAAGGTTACTCAGGAAATGGTGGAAATCACCCATCATCTCTCATTAGTACTTAATGAGAGATGTTTTTCCAGACAGTTGCCTGGTATTACGAGGGTTATGCAAGCTTGAAGCAGTTCCAAAGTCTGTTTGTGCAGGTGGGTGATTAGAGGAAATAAAAAGTTGATAATACTCATATACAACTCTTGTGGATGATGCAGAAACAACTCAGCAGACCCCCTGCTGCCACTGGAATGCACTTCACTGGTAATTAATTCCAAACACAATCCTGAAATAGCAGCTACATCCAAGACTGGGCCAGTTATAGCTTCAAGTGCTTTCAACACGACAGTTGCAGATATATATTTACAGTCCTGCTCAGAACAATGCTTATTCAGGTTTAAGTCTGTGGGAAACAAAACAAATTGAAAGGAGCAAATTCAAACCGTTTAGTCCAATTGTTCTCTCTGTGGATCCAGCGTAGCTACCTACCGATTCTGTTATTCACTGTTCCATCTGCTCTTTTGAAATGTCTCTTGTAATGTTCATTCCTTGAAATCCTGGAATACATCATTGTCCTTATCTGCAGTTCATAGATTTGTGCCATGCTGAACAATTGTCTAGGAGAGAAGATTTACTTTGGGGATTTTGTCAAAACAATTTAAAACCTGAATCTTAGTACTATGGAAAATTGCCTAGTCCCTCAACTGGCCCTAATACATAACATGAACAGTTTTATTGGCCTGACAAAGTAGGACATTTTTTTGTTTTGTTTCTCTTGGATTTCTGCAGCCTGACAATATGCTGTATGGAACTGCTGTGAAGCTTTGCAATGGGTCCACTGCTTACAGCAGACATCATGTGTTTCTCACATGTTATATCCAAGAAATCTTATGCATAACAGCCTTGTATAAAATAAAGGCAGTTCCTACTATTTTGTGACCTACTCTGCTCAGTTTTGAGTGTTATTAATTTCTTCCTACTTGTTGGCTGGGGCTTTTGCCTAGTAAATATACCACAGTTAGAACCCGTCAGCCTACATTGATCCATGATGAATGAACTCAGCCTAAGTAGTGCTATCTTCACACAAAATGTTCAGATATATATTGTTTTAACACTTGCTCTGAAATCTGCCTGTTTTAGTGCAATGGGGTGATTCTCCTTGCTCTGCCTTATTTGTGTTTTAATGAGCCCACTGTAAACTTCATCATGCCCAAATTCTCTTTACTATGAGGAAGATTGAGATCATTGTTCACATGGGCCTAGGTCTGTCTCTCTCTATGAGGAAGATTGAGATCATTGTTCACATGGGCCTAGGTCTGTCTCTCTCATTTTTAGATAAAGCTCAGCATAATCTTGGCAAGTTTCTTGGTCTTCTCCTCAGCACAAGAATATCAGCATATCCATATCTTTGATTATCCCTGAAATCAGAAAATACTGATTTATCTGTCACTCCAGTGTGGTTTTAAATGGCTATTTCATTACAGTTAAGAAGCTTTTTAAGAGATTAGATGGTCATTTTCCCAATATGGAAGAGCACTAAAATCTAGTCCTTATGGTCTCATCTATGATGGGACCTCCATTAACCTGTTCATTTCCTAGCCAGTCCATCAAACTAACCCCTCTGGTGGCCATGACCTCTGAAAGAAGATGTATGTCAGTTCAGTCACTGGTGACTGATGCTCTAGAAAGAATATGGTTTCCCTGTTTTTGCCTTTTGAACTCTTCCAAGATTTCTATGTGATTATGATTGATCTATGTCCAAGATGATTACCCTTGCCATGTTCTTTTCAGAGCTTTGTGCCTCTATACCACATATTTGATCCCCCACAAAACCAGAGCCTTATTCCTATTTTTGCACTGTCCTGCTGAAGTGTCCAAAACTGATGAAGGCCTACCTTAAAATACTTGGAAACATTCCATGAAATCTTCCACCCTGAGCAGAGCTTGTGGAATAAAAGGAAGTTATTAACTAGTAATAGGATGCCTTTGAACTTGTTGTTTGTATGTATGTGCAAGTGTTTATGCATATGTATATCTATCTGTGCACGTTCATTTTCTGCCCCTGTTTTTCTTGCAGTGTACAAATCTATCCAAGCCGAGAGGTTGTAGTGCAAACTCTACAAGATCACAACGTTTGGGTCTTTGTGCTTTAAGTACTTTGTTTGAGTGTAATACTGTATTTTCACAGGTGTTAAATGTAATATATGTATTTATGCACACCATTGGATGTGTAGCATAATTCCGATTCCAGATTATTACTAGAGCACAAAAACCAGACTCTTATTTTGATCCAAATCAGAGAATGTTAGAGGTTGGAAGGGAACTCAAAGCTCTTTTTCAAGTGGGTAACAAAAATATAGAGTGCTTCTGGAAGCTGTGAGGTAGATGTACAGTGAGGGGTTGGTAGAATAAATAAGATGTTATATCATAAAAAAAATCAAACCCACATACACTTCAAATGAAGTGTCATGAGGATCAACTGCTGTGATCTGTCGATCCATTGCCATTCCATTAAATTGTAGAAATAATAAAAAAACCCAACCCTTAGAAATAGCTAATACAGACATAATTGTAGATTTTGAGAAGGATAATAGCATGTTTCTGTAAAGTGAAAAACTACAGATTAAGTGTGTATTCCATTGTGAAGGTTTATTTCTAAGGTGAAATGTAATTACAACTATATTTCTGGAATATGAGCTGACTTTTGGCTTTTGATATTTTGCTTGCTGAGATGTGGTAGGAATTGTTCTGCTTGATATATTTGGTATCTGCCCCAGAGTTAATATTGTGCCATTATATATATATGTAGTGTCATTGAGTATATTATGAGAAAAAATATCTGTTAGAATGGTTCCAGTGAGCAGTTTCTCCTTACAGTATGTGGATAGAGGGATGAAAATTTTGATTAAACACTTGCTGGACTGTGGTGATATGGTCTATTACTAGCCATAAGGGCTTTTTCTTTCTATGTAGTATACCATATGAAAGAAGACAATCACCCACTGACTACAACGTTACACAGCACAGTAAAAGGCAAAGTTCCCAATGCATTATTTTTTTATAGATTCAGTTAAATAGTTATTTGGTTTTGGTTTTGTCAAATATCTTAGTAGAGGATAGCAGTAGGAGAATCTCCTGCAAAATACTAGAACAGAGCAAGATTTGCTTTAATTTTGCTCTTTACAGACTCAAATCTGACTTAACCCTTAAAAGTGTAAAGTAGTCACCATATCCATTTATAAGAGCTCCTTGCACTGCCTTCTTTTGTTGATTTCCTCTTACCTTATACACATCAGAAAAAAGAAATTACTGCTATTTCGTACCATGATACTAGAAATAAAATAAATAACATTTTTTATAAAGACCTTTTGGGAGCAACGATCACAGGTTTTAAGAATGTGAGTTGGAATTCATCCCTCATAATTTTAGGACCTTGATCCAGTTGCTCATACATAGCTGTCTATTGACATATAGGCATTTGGGTGTCCCAAGCTGATGTTTTAGAAAGGCACTGAAATTCCGTAATTCCTGCAAGCCTCTTGCAGATGCCTTGAATTTCCTTGGACCACTGAAATGGTGTTAGCTAACATTGCTTTGGCACTTGAATCTTGCCCTATTTGTCTACAGCAGAAGTGTCTGAGGTAGCTATCTAGATTTTATTTAAAGCTAATGGATGCCTTTGTATAATTAATGAAGCTTAAGGCTTGTTTCTGTGACCTAATGTATCTTCAGGATAACATATATAAATATAGAATATATTCTAAATTCTAATTAATAAGTCTTTTATTCTGTCATTGACTTAGAAAGGAATTTATCATGCCCAGTGAAATATAGCTGGATTTTGAGAAACCCCACCTTGCAAGTCTGAAAACCTGATCTTCACCTCCCAAGCAATTGCAGAATCAAAGAGAATTGTTGAGGCCGGATTAGACCTCTGAGATCAAGTCCAGCCTATGACCTAGCACCACCATATTGACGACACCATGTCGCTAAGTGTCACATCTAATCTTCCCTTAAACACCTCCAGGGATGACAAATCCACCACCTCCCTGGGCAGTCCATTCCAGTGTCTAATTAACCTTGCTGTGTGGAAGTGCTTCTCAAAATCCAACCTAAATCTCACCTGGCACAGCTTCAGGACATGCACTCTTGTCCTGTCATAAGTTTCCTGGGAGAAAGCCAGACCCCCACCTTACTGCAACTTCCCTTCAGGTAGTTCTAGAGTGCAAAAAGGTCCCCCCTAAGTCTCCTCTTCTCCAGTCTCCATTTAATTGAAATTGTAAGTAAAGCTTTTTGAAGCATAAGGAAGAGGCAATTTGTATGGGGCACTAGTGTAACCATTACTGGAAATACTGAGTCTGCTTCTACTGGGGATGTTTTTAAAAATGGGAAAAGAGGCAAAAGGAATTTTGGAGATTAAGTTGTGGAAACCTGTGACAGATTTAGGAATTGCCATGTCTTTTCACATGTCCATGGGATGATTAGTGGTAAATGTCATCATGATGGCATGTTAGCACTTTCTGGCCTTTAGAACCTTGTGTGCAGAGCCAATCAACCAACCAACCAAGTAAATTAGGAAGACTTGCCAGGATGTAAATCAGTGCAGATATTTTTATAGTCCACACTAGATGAGTCCAGTTATCCCAAAATCTGAGTTTTTCTAACCTTAGAAAAATATTTTGGTTATTCTAAACATAGAAAACACATTTATATATATATATATATATATAAAATATGTATGGATGTATGGATGTATAATTGTATATGTGTGTATATATATATATTTATATATGTGTAGTTGTATATGTGTGTGCATATATATCTATACGTATATAATATTATTCTTTTTCCATTGCCTTGAAATAAAGGAAATGGAGGACAAAAAGTCCTCAGTAACTATGTGAAAAAATCGTAATGAGCTCCCATTACAGAATCCTTTTGACAGTTTCTCAGGTATGATGGCAACAGGAGGGAATATTGTTAGAGTATGCTGCAGTTCAGTACATTTTAGCTGCCAGATGATCCCTGAAGCTTGAGATTATCTGGCTTGTACAGAAACACCTCTTCATTTATTGCAACTTAATCCAGGAACCAGAAGAGAACCACAAATACTTCCCTGCTGGCCCAGTCTATAGCACCTCTCACAAACTCAACACAGGAGCTAATTTTCCTAGGTAAATTTGGTAGAGTCTCAACTTTCAAAGTCCTTTTTGCTATGAAAAGCTCCACTGAAACTTACAGCATTACCATTGTGATGTTCACTTTAATTTTGTTACCAGAGAAAGGAGAAAATGAAAATGTAATTATTACACCAATTCATCACAAAAGGAAATATATTCAAATCTATTCCTAATGAAACTATGAGTGCTGTATACATAAACAGAGAAGTTGCCCAAGTGGGTTGCAGAAACTAATTTGATGGTGATATTCTGTTTCTGATGGAGCAGACCCAGGTAGCAAATCATTATTTGTTGCCTAATGGGAAGATCCCACTGTGAAAATAAACAGCTGTCCACAATGAAGAAATTGTTTACAAGACACCATTACATGTCAGACATTTTATTCCCTTGAGAAAGGAGAGAAGGCATGAAATACTGAGCAGCTGAATTTTCTTCTGGAGTGTTTGTTTCAAAGAAAAAGACTTGAATTTTTATAACTATTGCCTCTTTTTTTTGCAAAGCTTAGATTATGAAAGCATGATCCTTTGTTGTTTTTTTTTTATTAACACTTTGTTTTGCTTGGAAGGAAAGACTTGATGATCTTAGATCTTCCGACCAAAACAATTCCATGATTAATCCTATGACTAACTAATCTTTGAGGCTATCACCTATTACATGTTCCTGAAGAGTTATGGTTTTATGTACACACTGTAGCTGGAGAATTTTTTTCCCAGCCCATATCTAATGGGACATAGAGTCTCCCTTCTTTCTCTCATAAATGTCTTCTGATAAATTTTCATTCCAAGAATGCCACTCCTAGTCAGTTCAATGCTTCTCAGGTGGGACTTTAGTAACCTGTCATTGAAGAGGGTTAACAAGAAGTGTTTCCTGTGGAAAGAGCAGAATCTGTCTCATATAACTTGACTCCTCTGTTACCCCCTTGTGAATATTTAAAATGTGGGTAAAGAAAGCTGAGCTGCTTATTGACGAAGCCTTGAAACAGCATGAAGCAGTGAGCAGAAAACTGTATTAGTTACCTTCAGCACCAACCTGTGTTTCTTTCTTGTCTGTCCTATGAGAGATGTATCTGCAACACTTCCTGATTTCACTTGCAAGGCTTTCATGTGCTAAATAGTAAGGGGCAGCTGTTCTTAAGCAAAGCCACACAGGCCTCACAGCCAAAGAACAGGGACAGAAACACAGGGACTGAAGTACTGTGGAGTTTGTGTTCTTGATGAGTTTAGCTGTTTGTAAGAGACAATCATTTGGTTTGACTCTCACACCAGTAAGTAATTAAGTGCACTAAGTACACTTAGCTAGAACTGAGTGGAACATTTATCACTCTCAAAGTTGTTAGCTTCCTAGGTGGTACCTTTATTAACTCATGTCTTGGCAGCATTACAGTTCTGTGCTTGGTACCTCCGTACAGCGCAGGGCTCTCAATACAATTCTCTGACTGCTCTGTCAGGGAAGGCCATTACTAATTATCTGTTGATAAGTCTGTTGGTAGAAACGTCATCTTCTTTCACTCTTATTCTGGAGCAAAGGAGAACAAGACTTTCCGCTCAATTAAGATGCTCCTAACACATATTTAGCCTTCATTCTTACTTTGAGATTTCCAGGGAGTATGACAAGGCCCCTGGTGGAGTCAGATCCTTTGATAAGCTGAGCTTTCAAATCACAGGATGCTCGTTCACATCCTGCACATGAACAATTTTACAGTTGCATATGAGGTTAGACAGCAAAGTGTAAGAGAGAGTTAAAGCTTTCTAGAATGCCATCTAGATTTTTCCATGTCAGGGATGTTAATATGAGGATTCACCTTACATTCCTTTCTACAGCTGAGTTAAAATTTGATTCAACATACTAACATGTATGTATTGCTTTCTGATCCAAAATTCCTGTGCACACTCGTGATGATCCAGGAAGAGCCCTTCTGTGTGCTAAGACTGCATACCTAAAGGACTGGCAGCTTTGATGAGATAACTTTTCATAAAAAGTTGAAACTGTCTGTTTCTATGACAGGAAGGGTTTATACTGTCAGAGAGCAGATAACATCTGTTATCTACAGAATGTCTCCATTTGGGTGTCTGCCCAGCTGCCACCTGAACATTCATTTGGATTTTCATTAAGTGCAACATTATTGCTGAAACATTCCAGCCTGATATTTACTTTAGAATAACAGTTTGTCAGTTCGTATTTGAGTAGGAACTTTAAGACCTCATAGAGGTAATGTAGAGTTTCTGCAGGGAGTATTTCTTAGAATCATCCATGCTATGAAACTATCTGTAAGTTTACATTCTTCAACTATTCCTCTTTATCCTATCATAGCTAAGTTAATGTAACTAGATATTTCCTTCCCTTTGATATCTCTGTTGCACTTCCAAAGTTCATTCTGGTTGGTAGGACTGAGAGGAATTACAGAATCACAGAATAATAGAGGTTGAAAGGGATCTCCAGAGATCATCCAGTCCAACCTCTCTGCCAAGGCAGGATCCCCTAGGGTAGTTCATACAGGAACACACTCAGGCAGGTTTTGAAAATCTCCAGAGAAGGAGACTCCACAGCCTCTCTGGGCAGCCTGTTCCAGGGCTGTGTCACCCTCACTGTAAAGAAGTCTCTCATGTTGAGGTGAAACCCTCTCTGTTCTAGTTTGTAGCTGTTGCTCCTTGTCTTATAGCTGCTGACCACTGAAAAGAGATTGGTCTCATCCACTTGACACCCACCCCTCAGATATTTATAGACATTGAGGAGATCTCTTCTCAGTCTTCTCCAGACTAAACAGCCCCAGGGCTCTCAGTCTCTCTTCCTGGGGGAGACGCTCGTGTCCCCCAGTCATCCTCGTGGCATCTGTCATAGCTTTCACAGAGGTATTTGCAACTTGTGCAGCTTATGTCTGTTCCTGCAGAAGTTCTCCAGTTTACAACACTGGAGCTGCTTTTGTTTATTTGGGGTTGTTTTTTTTAATGGAGTGGATTCGCCCACATAGCGGAAGCACATATTGGCGATCCACCACAATTACAAATAAATAGGCTTTCTTCTGTGAGCTCTGCAGGTTGTCAGTTAAGGCCTACAGACATCAGATTTGAGTATAATCATTGTCTTAACGCAGAGCTGCAGGTGTTGTAGCGTATTTGGGAACGTGGAGTGCATGTCTTTGTGACCCACCAAGATAGGGCCTCTGTAAATCGATGTATCCTATAAAGACCACCATAACTGTGCACAGGCAATAGCATTTCCCCCAGAATATGAACTAAGGCATTTCTTTACTAATAGAGTTCTAAAAGCATGAAGTCATATGGAGCTTTTGCCCTCCTGCTAAGTCATTCTGGTGCTTGGTTACCATCACAGCTGGGAGCTATGCCTTATTTCATAGTCCTTTCTATATCCTCTGACCTGATTTTCACTAACTTTACATCATTCCAAAAGCATTAAGAGCATTTAGAGAAGGTAAGAATGATATTTTAAAGCCTTTTAATGGTCCTTGAAAATGCTGTAAAATGGTAACAGCATTACAAAATATGACCAAGCAGCAGCTTCCCAAGTACCTGCAGGTGTGTAGACATTTATAAGCCAGCTGTAGGTTATATAGCTGAGGCACTGAGAGAAAGGTAGCTATTGCAGTGCAGAGCTCTGTGGAGGGTGCAAGTTTCACTTGAGAAACTGAGTATATTTTCATGTAATTCATCCTTACTGATCACCTGTGGTGCTCATAGTGTCCAGGAAAGTTGGTGATGGGTACTAGCATGCTCTAAGTCAGGTATGTGTTTATATAACCTGTTGAACTGAGTTGCACATGTTAGGATTTTCCAGGATGAGGTATCAGTTGTTTTAGAAAGCTTCCTTGCAAGTCATCCTTGTTATAATGATCATAGGATGTCAGGGGTTGGAAGAGACCCAAATTGATCTTCANGGTCTCACCAGGGCAGAGCAGAGAGGGAGGAGAACCTCCCTTGATCTGCTGGATGCACTCTTCTTAATACAATGATAGTACTTGGATTCACAATAATTCAGGGTAATGAAACTAAAATATTCATATTTGGTTTATGCCTCATTTTATTTAGTGTTAAGAAAGTGCTGTATCTTGCCCTATCCAAGAGTGAATCTATGGCCTGACAAACTAAGTGTAAATATGCAATACATTCCTTACCAAATACATTGAAGTTATAGTAGGCTTTGTAAGTTTGAAATAATGTTCTGAGCAGCATTCTGTTTTCAAAAATCTTTTTTGTTAGTTTAAAATGTGTGAAGTATTTGTAAGTTCACATAAATGCTATTTTTATTCACAGATAATGCACCTCAGGTAGCAATTACTGCACCGGGATCTGGTAACCGTAGAAACAGCTCTACAGGCCCAACACCTGACTGCTCTCCTCCATCACCAGACACTGCACTTAAAAACATAGTGAAAGTTATACGTCCTCAGGTAGGTGATCACCTCTTATTAGTTGCATTTTTCATCTTAAAAGCAGGCTGTGATGCATGTATTCTAGGAGGATGTTGTCATTATACATGTACAAACAGGTCGAAGACAGATAAACTGAACATAAAGTATTTTTTGTACTTAGGAAGCAGTCTTGAGAGCTGGAGAAGGTAGAATGTGTTAGGAATGAACTCCACAATATAGAGTTACCAGTACATTTTTCTTAGAGCTCTGATAATGAATGAAGTCTTCATATAATTGTGTCCTGGGTTAACACAGCCTTCTCTCCCAAGTACCCCTCCCCCTACACAGATAGGAAGAAAAATAACAAAAAAACCCCAAGCTCTCTGGGTTCAAATCAAGAGTTTTACTGGAAAATTATACAATGCACAGTTACCTCAGCCTATTTGCAGAAAACCACAGCAAAATGCAGAAGCAGCAGTAAAAGACAGTGATAAAAACAGTTCCCACACACAACCATGTAGCAGACAGCCCAGTGGAAAAGACCAATACTAAAAAAAAAAATCAGAAACCAAAAACAGTAACCAGTTGCAATCTGGAATTCAAGCTCCAGGCTACTTTGCTCCAGCCAGCACTTGCATTTTGAAGCTGGAGTGATGGCAGCATGGTATTGAATATCATCAACAGATTCAATTCAACCCACAACAAATATTTTGAATTTTTATGTACAATCAGTTTTCTTCCAAGTTTATGTTCTGTTTGTATCAGTATTAACTCCCTATCACTCTTTCAGATTTTCTTTCTGTATCTCTGTTTGCATGGTCCCATCGTGTTTCATGGTCAGTTTGCTTTCTCAACTTTCATCCTTCCTAACTATATATATATATATTTCTAATAGTATTTGGTAAACAAGACACCTAGTGTGTGGAAAAAGTTGAATTCCTTTTGTAATTCATTAAGGTCTCTTGAAATAAAAGCTTTGAAATAAATAAATCTTAGAGGCAATCCACATAGAGGAGTTTATTTTAGAATCACAGGATCACAGGAAAACACAGGTTAGAAGAAACCGCAGGGGATTTTCTAGTTCCCTCCTTAGAGTCATGACATTAGGTATGTCAAAGCTAGCTGTGACAACTACACACTGAACTAATTGTAAAACCTTTTGGTGTGAACCAAAAACACTTTATCTACTCCTCTCCTACCACGTACTGAGTTCAAATGCAGCTATCTGTTCTTTGATGCTGAGCTGAACTCTGCAACTGAGCCCCTTTGATCCCAGCGAATGCAGGCTTTGTATCATCAGTATGTGGCTGACATCTGTTGTACTTGAGCAGCAAGCTGGTGGATATCTGATACTTTGGTAAGAATTGTATGGAACAGATTGGCTTTGGTGCCACACAAGTGGGCATATTACAGTGACAGAGGTAGGTCTTCTTGTCAGTACTCACTGGAGTGCACAAATCAGAAGGTCTTACAGGATTAAAGATAGTAAGAAGCTGCACCTTCCATTCCTCTCTGGCTGCCATTGGTGTTTCTATGGCTGACAGTGTTGATGTGCAACAGTACTAATGGCTGACTGGTGCAGAACATCTCTTTGACACCACAGGAGGTTGGATTGTATGTTCTGGTTTAAATTGAGATTTCAGGGGGTCTAAAATAACAGACCATCCCTCTGACACTACAGGAGGCTGGATTGCACATTCCAGTTTAAATCTAGATTTCAGCGGGTCTAAAATAACAGCTTCTTCTCCTCTTCTATTTTTAGAGTTGTTTCACATTTTGCTTGTTCCTGTAGTCTCTCTGCCCCTCCCACCCTGCCTCAGTATATTACTGAAATGCCTCCTTCCCTCTAAGCTGTTTTTTACCGTAGGTGGCAAGCAAACAGAAAGGTATTGGATTATTGTTGGAACAAGCTGTTGTGTGACAGCTTATTGAAAATAGCATTTACAAAGCTGTTTCCATCATGGTATTGCCAACAGATGGACCCAGAACACTGAATGGTGATGTTCTCCTGCTAGTTAACTGGGAATGGATTCAGCACATTCTAGGGAGCTGTTTTCAAATTTAAATCATACCATTTACTGACTCCCAGTGTTCTCATTGTTCTGCAGAACAAAAGCTAGCTGTGTGATATGTGTGGTCAGAACTTCACCACATTTGCTAAAATGTCTCTCCTGTGGCCCTACATGTGGCATATTTCCTGTGCAGAAAAAAACAGCAGAAAGGCACATGTAAGCCACTGCTTAATAAACGTTGTAAATCTGTGTGCTAATACAAAAGCTGTTGGATACACCATAGCATTCAGATCCCTTTATGCATTGTTTTGTCTCCATGTGTTTTATGCTCATTCCTTCAGTATTCCTCCTGAAACATCGCTGGTTTTGTTGCTCACCTAATCGACTCCCCTCAAGATTTCAACCCAAGAATTTAGACAAAGGAGTTGTAGATATTTGCAATGTAATGTTTGCAAACCATTAGTGCTAATTCTGCCTGCATATTTAATTCCTTTATTCTTTGCCTGCTGCATTCAATTAAATGGCAAACCCTTTGAAGGGTAACACAATGGGATTCTATTCTTGACTGACCTCTCCCCACTCATGTAAAACTAATGAATAGTGTTACACAATGCATGCAAAATAATTAATTTTCTGATGTCTGCCAGAGCCTCTTCGCACTTTTATAGCAAAACAAACAGATTCTAACTGGATCTAAATCAGGGATCACAGACATTTCCAAAACAGCTGTCGCTCCTTTCCCCTTTTCAAGTCTTGTGCACCAAAGCATGGGAAGGAGCCAGTGGAAGCCCTTCAGCAGCTGGCTTTGCACTAAGCAGACTTTGGTAGCTTGGATGAAGCTGTCAGGGAATTCTGGCCTTACAACTCATTCATTTATAAGCTTACTTATAAGAGTTTACCTGCAGTGAGGAGAAGTGTTATGTTTCTGTAAGCAGCAGTAGAGGGAAGCAAAGATTCCTTCTTCTGACCAGTCTGATGAGGGCAGGGAGTGAAAGGAGAGAAACCTAGTGAGCTGAGTTTAAAGGCAGGGGTGGGGGTTACTCACCTGGCACAGTTTGAAGGTGCTTGTATGAATGTTAAGGTGAAGGTTCCAATGCTGGGAAGTGTGAGATAAGAATAATTTCATACATGGAGGGTGACTCTTTCAGGGGTTTGTGTCATGGACAGTTAAGGGACCCCTTGGAGTGCGCTTAAAACTTGTTTGTCTTTCTTTTTCTGCATGTCTTTTAACCTGGTCCTAATTATTCACCTCCATACACTGCAAACATATCACCACAAAACCTGGGTGGGGATTTCTGGTTTTCCTCCAAATTTTCACTCACTCTTCTGGAAAATTATCATTTCTTCAGTTAATTATGATGAATTTTGAGGCGAGAAACCTCCTGTTTGTTGTGGTCCTACCACTCTTCCTTTAAGAGAAGCCATTACTCTAAAATCAAAGTAAAACTCTATTTGAATATGTCTCAGCTGTTCAGATTCAGATTGCATAGGGTCGGAAGGGACCCTCAGAAATCACTTTGTCCAGTTGCTGCAATTAGCAGTTACACCTCCAACTAGATTACACTGCCCATGACCATATCATTTACCCTGCCCAAGTTTAAAACCATTGCCCCTCATTCTGTCACTCTGAGCCTTTCTAAACAGTCATTCCCCAGCCTTCCTGTAGGTCTGCTTCAGATGTTGTCATGTAGCTATAAGGTCTTCCTGGAGCCTTCTCTTCTCCAGGCTGAACAGCCCCAATTCTCTCAATTTATTGAAAAGTTACATATATGCAGATTCAGCCTTTGAATCACTTTTTTTCCCTAGATAGTCCAGATAATTCTCAGCAAGTTTTTTAACTCATTGATTGTTAATTAATGAAGGCTTTGAAAAAGTGATACAATTTCAAATTAAAGATACATGCCTCTGTGAAGTATACTAACAGCCCATAGGTGAAAAAAAAAGATGTTAGGAGACCAAGTTAATGAGTGTAAGTGAAGTCTTCTGGAATTTTAGATGCTCTTTCAAGTGTTACTTTAGGTAGTTTAGTATATGTAGCAGAATGTAACTCTCCTTCTCAGATGGGAATTGCACAAAGTGGTAGTAACATTTAGCTTGTTCTACTACAATTCCTGTATCTCTCAGTCAGGAAGAAGCTTGAATAAATTTGGACTGCATGTGGCACTTCTTGGATTAGCCACTCAATAAGAGTCTTAATTTCTTTGTTCAGCTTTGCTTGAACTGCATAGATAGAGACCATCTTTTGTTGGTGCTGTTCACCTGTGGGTCATTGGCCAATTCATACAGAGTTTAGCTCTGACTTCTCACCTTTTAAATTTTTTATTAAATGTAATTCAACATTTGCATATTCTTTTCTTGTCCTTCTTAGATAGGTTTCAAATGGCTTACTGTAGGTACAGCTTTTGATGTCTGAATGTAGATTATATAAAAGTGACTTGGATTTTATCTAACATGAATTAGTTATTTTCCCCATTCTATGTGAATAACCCAGCTACCTAAAACTGTTGTTTCAGTGATATAAAGAGGGCTTCTGGTAGAAAGATAAAAGAACAGAGAATATCATTGTTTCTGAAAGAATAAAATTGCATCAGCTCTGGTTTTATTGCTAAGATCTGCCATAATCTATTCATTACAGTATGAGGATTTTTCTTGAGAGTTTGCTGTGCTGTCTTTACATTAGTCACTTTTTTTCAATTTATCTTTTTCAACCTTTTCAAACACAGTTAGAATTCTATCTGTGATTCATGATTCCTCTGGCTAAGACATCTAGCAATATAATAGAATATAGTAGTTTAAATATTAGAGGACAAAAGAAATTGTCTCCTTTTTCTGTAAGCAGTAACAGAATTCTATAGGAGCCTGTGATTGACCTCTCCCACATGTTTTGGGCTACCAGGTGTGTCTTGCTTAGTGTACAACCATTTTGTCCGTGCACAGTGAGCCTGGCCTACCTATGTGAGTGTTGTTCATCTAGGTATAGGGTAAGACAAGGACCATGACATTGCACCCCTGGTAGCAGCATGGACAAGAATTAACAGACCAGCCATAGGAGATACATGCTCCAGAGCCTCCCTAGTTGACCTAAACAGCAACAACAGTTTACTTCCAAGAAAATAATATCTCACCTTTTCTGCAGTGAGATGGAGGAGTTACTTTGAACAAAATCAAAGTCACCTTTAGAGGCAGCTCTGGAAAATCACAGTTCCAGAAAATAAATTTCCAAACTAATTGTTCCACGAGCAGGATTTTCAAGCGGATTTCCCTGTGGTGAAATAACCCTAGTTCCTTCCTTATGCCAACATCCTACTGCAGTGCCCTTAGTTCTTCCCAAATGAAATGTGTCCC
Source organism: Ramphastos sulfuratus (assembly GCA_013399055.1). Classification (NCBI taxonomy): domain Eukaryota; kingdom Metazoa; phylum Chordata; class Aves; order Piciformes; family Ramphastidae; genus Ramphastos; species Ramphastos sulfuratus. The sequence goes on along the minus strand of WBNM01010074.1, from coordinate 6,994 downwards.
TTGGTCCACTTATCTTGGGTGGGCACATGCCTGTCTCTGCAAACTCAGTAAAACCTCCACTGCAAGCTTTTGCCCCGGTGCACAACTATGTGAAAACTCTCACACACAATATCTGCTTTGTTACATTTTATCATAGAATAAGAGCTGGAGAAAACAGTTATGCAATAAATTCTCAGTGCTGTCTTTCTGAATGACATCATAGGACAGGTGTGGTGTAAAGACCTTCTTTCTCCTATGAACTGATTTCTGTGCACAGCTCAAGTTACAACATGCTTAGCCAGGCAGGGAATAACCAGGAAAATCAACACTGAGAAATACAGTGAAGGCACATGATGCTTCCTGATCAGGTGCACACTTCTTTTTTGGGGATGCTGAATTTTGTGCAGCCATTTACAGTGTCCATGCTTAGCACAAGAGGCAAATAAGACACACAAAATTAATTTCCTGGGAGTTATGGAAAGTTTTGTAGAGGATCAAACTCATCACCTCTGTGGTAAAAGTCACCTCTGCATACATGATTTTGCAAACTTCTGCGAGGAGCTGAGCATATGAAAATTGCTGAGCATTCCAAATCTCACTAAAATAAAGATGTGTTCTATGGTCCTCAGGTGGGCAGGTTTAGCCCTCATTATTAATATGCCTGCTCTGGAGATTTCTCCTGCCTTATGCAGTGTTTCCAAGGCTGCATATACCCACCAGAGCTGCAAGCACGTTAAGGTAGTTGACATCAGTCAGTGACCTTGGGTCTAGGTGGGCAACATGTAGCCCAGAAAATTCTCTCTCTGTTTGTGTTTGTGAACTGTTAAAGTGCCTGTGCAAATCTACTGCACACAGTTTGATATATATCATTCTAATGATGTTGAAATGAATAAACAAAGCAACAAACAGGTAAATAAAATCCCTCAATAGTCCTTAGAAAGAAAGAAAACAAAGAAGTAAAAGATACACTGTCAGTGCCATTAAGATGTGGTCAGCAGTTCAACTATGTATGACTGAAGATAGGACAAATATTATCAAAATCTGTTATACTGAAATACTGAGGACCAAGTACAGAAAGAGAGGGGAAAAAATAAAGAACAAACCTAGGGCTGGAAGTGTCTCTCAGGACTGACTTTTCCCCCCATCTTTAATATCACAGAATTAATGTGTAGAAGAAAAGTAACAGCTCCAGAGGAGGATATTTTTATAAAATTCCCTTAGAGCATAATGGGTACACTGTGACTACTTAATAACAACATTAACCAAAATATTATTAAAGAGATGCATTGTAAAAGATCTTCTTTGACAAGTAACTCTAAAACTCAATTCTATTTCGATTATTTTAATTAGAGCTGAGATAATATGAACACATAAACACATCTACTCAGTACACAGCACTAATGAAAACAGCAAAAAATATGTGTGAGTGCATTTAATTACAAGTTCAACAGGATACTAAAAAACAAGTATAAATTAAAGCAGAATAACACTCTTTATAGTCAGCAGAATTATGTTTTTAAAATATCACTTTTGTATGTGTACGTTTTCTGTGTTTAACTTGATTGCTTGCCTGGAGAGATGCTCCAGTGGTATTTCCTAATTCAATAAAACTGCAAATAGATTCATAGATTAATAGAATGATTTGAGTTGGAAGGGATCTTAAAGACCATATAGTCCCAGCCTCCCTGCCAATAGCCCAGGTTGCTCAGGGCCTCACCCAATCTGGCCTTGAACACCTTTAGGGAGGATGCATCCACAACCTTCCTGGGCAACCTGTTCCAGTGTCTCACCACCCTCACTGTAAAGAACTTCTTCCTAATATCCAGTCTAAATCTGTGCTCCTCAAGCTTCAATCCATTCGCTCTCAAGCTATCACAACAAGCTTTTGTAAAAAGTCTCTCTCCAGCTTTCTTGTAGCCCCCTTTCAGGTACTGCAAGGCTGCTATAAGGTCTCCCCAGACCTTTTCTCCAGGCTGAGCAGCCCCAACCATCTCAGACTGTCCCTACAGAGGAGGTGCTGCAGCCCTCTAATCATCTTTATGGCCTCCTCTGGACCTGCTCCAGCAATTCAGTGTCCTCCTTATCCTGCTGGACACATAAGAATAGAATATTTTGTATATTTAAACTCATAACAGACCATAATGTCAAAATACTAAGCATAATAAAGACAGTTGAGATACTGAAATGTACACTGGTAAAATAAGCTGTTGAGCTCTGGAAGGCTGTCATCTATACTGTTGAACTGTTAACACAGTCCCAGGTTTTATTCGAGTCCTATACCATTCTTTCTGTCCAGAAGTACCTACTCTTTGGCCTGATTTGGAATTTCAATGGGCATCCCTAGTAGGTAACTCTGCTGTAAAGATCCTGCTCTTAAGGTTAATGAAGTTTAATATTAGGGATACGAACCAATCCATGCCAACTGCCCTGCCCTGGTATATATATAGTGCTTGGAAGCAGTAGAACTGCTTTAATCTGGAAGATTAAAACCTTACCTGTAGTGCTTTGATGGAAATCTCACCTCATTAATATATTTTTCTTTTGTTTCTGTGTAGTACTGGCTGCTTTTGAGCATCTTAGTTATTGAGTAATCCTTTACCATCATCTAAAAGTGCACCACATTGGAGCTTAGGGTTTTCTGAAGAAAATGGCCTTGCATCTATTTTCCAGCTGTTTCAGTGGAAATAGTAGGATTTTATCTTTGAAAGTTAAAAAATGTTCATAGCTGAGGAATAAGACATTCCTTTTATTTATCAAACGTATCTCTGCCGGTTTGGAGCTCATTTCAAGCAGTGTTTTCCTGGCATAGGAAAAATGGTACGCCTTCAAAATCTGCTTCTATCTATCACAGAGAGAAACTGCTACAAAGGTGTTTGTAGCACTCAGGACTACTCTGCCTTAGTACCCACAGCTGGAATATGGTTGCAATTAAAATGAAAGTAGAACCCAGGGAATATAGAAACAGGGAGAAGATCTGTTTTTTCCCATATTTACCCCCAGCCTGATATGTCATCTAAGGTGAAAATTGGAAGGGTGAAACAACCTCGTCAAGCTTTAATGGCATATTCCAGCAGAGGACTCTTAAGGGGGAGATAGTATAGCATTCATCAAGGAGAACAGAAGCACAGGAGCAGAAAGCACTGTGGATATAGGAGTCACATTGCTTGACTTCCTAACCACAGGCTACAGGAAAGAGCTGTGTGCCTGAGCCATCCTTGAGTTATCACTAAGAGTGAAATGATCAAAGTATGCTGATGGGCCATGAGATTGCTTTAAAGGAGTATGCACTTACTACTCGTGCAGAATGCAAGAAGTGTCTTTCTCTAAATTAAAAATCAGTCAGATAGAAACTTCTAGGACTTTGGCACTATGATGCTATTAAATATTAATTCAGTTTTAAAATGCATTATGCTTTTACTAATGCAAAGGATCTACAATTAAAAACAGTTATATTATTTTTCTCTTCTCCCCGCCTCTTCTTCCCCTTTCCTTCCTCCCTCTTATTTCCCCCCTTCCTCTCTCTTCTTTCCTACCTCTTATTTTCTCCCGTGTTGTCTTGTAAACTCCCTGTTGTGGCTGCTTGGAATATAATTGTTGCCAGCCACTGTGTAATTTCTGCCTTGTGCTCTTAAATTAAGATGTTGAGAAGTAAAAACAAGAATGGGTGCTGAAACTGCCTATATTTTATTTTTAATTGTAGTCATAATTTAAGATAAAGTTCTACAAAATGAGAAAAGAGAAAATTATATCACCTTGTTAAGAAGATAATGTGTCTTCAGCTTGTTTAACATGGTGTTTTGAGACTTGACAGAATAATTGATGCAGGAGTAATAGTTCAGTGTAGTCTTTCACTTCTAGGTGACATAGATGAATCAAACCCAGTTCCATTATAATCTCCAGTTTTTGCAATTTCAAGGCTACTTGATCATTATAGTTCAGGTCCTATAAATCAAATAAGTCTTGGCAGCAGCATTGACAGATGAGAATACATGAGGCCTGCTGGTTTCTGCAAATGAAAACTGAGGTACTGGGGACAGAAGTGAAGAAGCCTGTGCTCTCACAGGCACTATGTTACCCAAAATATTATGGATGTAATGGAGTTTTGTGTAAGTCACCATGAGCAAAAGAGACAAAGGTAGAAACCGAGATGGTATATTGGAATGTTGAGGCAAAGGACAGAGACTATGATATTACAAAAGCAGTGTGAAAGTTGTCTTCAAAAGGGAGGATTGAGGTTACAATTTGGTGTCCTTGAAACTGAAGGACAATGAGAGGGAATGCAATGACTGATAAAAGTCACTTGTGGGAGAAAGAACCATTAGAGAGTTCACTTGAGAGACCTTGATGGCAAAACAACAGAGAAGCATGTTTTGGGAGACCAAGTAGAACTGGAATCAGCTAGGATGCTCAGAAGGGTGTTTTAGAGTAATAGTTTGAGAAGATATATAGAAATATAGAAATGGATAGGAGAAAACTGAGGAAGAGAAAGGGAGGAAGGGGAAAATGTGTGTAGAAATATAATGAGATCCTAAGACAAAAAGGAAACTGGAGAAATAAAAAATTCTGAAGTCGGAGTGGTTTATTCAGATAAACAGAAGAATGGAATTTTGTCTTGGCAGGTATGAAAGTAAAGAATTTATGTGGCCACATAGCTATGCTCATAGTGTTATATATGTTAGATGAGCTTGGGGAGTGGGGCTACAGACTCCCACTTTCTTTGGTGAGTCTGTATTTTATGTTCTAGCTGGAATTTGAGAGTGGGTGTTCAGTTTTCAATTCTATCATATGTTTTCTGCATACTATATTGCAACTGAAACCGTTTTTTACATTCTGTAGGGCAGCTGAAGTTGGGCAGGATTTGACAAATACAGAATTTCCTCAGGTTTCTTGGTTCTGAGTGATTTTTGTGGACCACAGATATGCCTCTTGGGAGGGCCCTACACCCTGGTTCAGTGTCTGTAAAATGAGGCTAATAGCTCTGCCATAGTGCATAGGATTGTTGCTGAGAATTAATTCTTTAAAGACTGTGATGGTATGCAGATCCCAAGGACTACAAGAGGAAGGGTCACAAGCTGGTATTGCATAGTATGTCAAACCTGGAGAACTATTTAGGTGTTAAATTGAGAAAGGAATTGTGCACTACATTTTCTGCTGTTGTGAAAAATATTGGAATGAGCCCTTGAATGCTCATAGTGTCACATGCAAGTCACAGTAGCATTGCAGAATTTGCATGTAACTTCTATTCATGTAAGCATTAAGAAAGCCTTTATTTGTCTTTCTATTAAAAGGAATTTAGTAGGTGTCTTGTCATGCCTTTCCTGTTATGCAATGTTCAAAGTGGTATCTTTCATAGAATGGTTTGGGTTGGAAGAGACCTTAAAGGTCATCTAGTTTCAAATCCCCTGCTGCGAGTAGGAACACCTTCCACTAGACCAGGTTCAAGGCCTCATCCAACCTGGCCTTGAACGCTGCCAGTGAGGGGCTACTCACAACCTCACCACCCTCACTGTAAGGAATTTCTTCCTAATATTCACTCTAATTCTCTTCCAGCTTCAATCCATTCCCTCTTGTCCTATCACTACAATCCTTTGTAAAAAGTCCCTCTCCAACTTTCCTGTAAGCCGCCTTCAGGTACTGAAAGGCAACTAATGTCTCCTCAGATCTTTTTGTTCTCCAGACTGAACAGCCCCAGTTCTCTCAGCCTGTTGCATAGGGCAGGTGCTGCAGCCCTCTGATCATCTTTGTGGCCTTCTCTGGACCCACTGCAATGGTTCAGCGTCCCCAATATTGGACGCAGTACTCAAGGTGTGTTCTCATGGGAGCAGGGTAGAGGGAGAGAATCACCTCACTTGTCCTGCTGGTCACACTTCTTTCATTGTCACTACCAACAACAGGAAAATAGTCTTATTAGACTTGATTTGAAATTATGTACATCTTGTTATTGCAGTATCTTCAAACATTTTTATTGACACATTTTTGCTTTTGCATTGCTAAGTATTTTTTCATTTGCCTGGTTTGTTATTCTGTTGTAGAATATCTATACCTAGGGTTTTCTAGGTCAGTATTGTAACAATTGAAGTTGAGTCATGAAGAAACATTTTAACATAAACAAAATCAGTTGTTAAAGAGATTTACACGACAAGTAGATGAAGTACATGAATGTAATGAATAAACATCTACTTAAAGACAGATTTGCATGCTGTTATGTGGTGCACACACTGGGTGGAGTTAGGCCATAAGTGTGCTACAGTTTCACAAGGCTTATCTAAGTGTCTCCAGCTCTTTGGAGCAGTACAGGGAAGACATTAATGACTGACAAAGATGGCTTTGATACGAAGAATGAAGGAAGCATCATATCATCTCTTTGGGATAGGGTTTTGTGTTTGTAGAATCTTCATAGCTATAAAACCTTGACCCCTGACTACATTTTCTGGACTCCATGGTGTTCCATTCGAATCTTATTAGAATTATTCTGGACCTATCTTGTGAGACTTTGTGCAGTGTAATTTGGAAGTGTCTCTGGCAGATGCCATTCAGGAAACCAAAGTCCAAGACTCCAGTAAGTGACTTGTTAATTACTGACTACGTAGTCTGCCTGTAAGGATGGAATTTGACTCAGATTCTAAGAAATTAAGTAAGGTTTCTAGAGTGTGTCTACATGTGAGCTACAGGTGAAATTTCATATGGGACCAAAACACCTCTGTTTTCATTTCAGTATAGAAGAATGTCTGTCTGATTTGGATATCTAATTTCAGAGCTCAGAGATGTAGGTTTCAATTCAGTTGCCTGAAAATAATAATTCAAGGTCATTTGAGGTGCCATAGAGATGTCTTTCCTGGGGAGGAATAATAAACTGCACCAGTGCAGGGTGGGAGGTGATCTGCTGGAGAGCAGCCCTGTGGAGAGGGACCTGGGAGTGCTGGTGGATAACAGGTTATCCATGGGACAGCAATGTGCCCTTGTGGCCAATGGGATCCTGAGGTGTGTTAGGAAGAATGTCCAGCAGATCAAGGGA